>JAAGNO010024366.1:64209-84203 GCA_033439905.1 Ceryle rudis
AAAGCTGTTCTAGTTTCCTTTTCTAATCACTAAGTCTCTCTCCCTTATTCCTTTTCTCTTCCCCTTTGGGGAGGGAGCGGGGTTAACACAGAGCATCTGGTAGGTCTAAGGGACCACCCTGACCCTAAACCGTGACAAGAGGTAAAGAAGAAATGCCATCTTGGATATCCCTTAGCTCTGTGGCTACTTGACAAGAGGGAGGCCCCATTCATGCTTACCTGATAGACTAGGAGAGCCCATTCCCTACAGAATGAGCTATTCACAGGGAAGATTTCACCACTCCAGAAGCTGGTGGAGGGTGATTTGTGTTCTTCATCCTGCTGTCTGCCTTTAGGCTTTCATTATGTTATTTTTGCATGCACAGTCCAGGGTTTCTTTGGTCTTACTTGTGCAACCCTCAGAGAGTCTGCTTGAAATCCAAGTCCCTTAGGAAGATTTAGTGATAAGGTTTAGAGGACTCTTTCCTTTTGAATTTCAGCTCCTTCTCCCCACATTACTTTGTTCTGGATCAATATTAGGTTGGTCAGTGTAAAGGCAGGGAACACAGTCAGGGTAGTCACTGAATCCAGCCTCAACTACACAGCAACAGATCTCCAAATGCTCATGAAAGAAAGCTCTTCTGTTGACACCACTGGAAATTTAGTTAATGGATCATCAGATGTAGTTGCAACCTCAAGCTTTGCTCTCTCTTGTGAGTGAGTCCCATTCTAGCTATAAACAATTCTGCCTTTGGTGGCTTTACATGACTTGGCTGCCACGGTAATACACACATTAAAAAACCTCCAGATACAGCTACAGCTGATCGGGCAGTAAGGGTCCATGTCAGCATGTGTACTGCCCAAGGCAGCAGGTCTGTGCTTAGTCTAACAATTCAGTGAAAATGGAAACTGAAAAAACAGTGCTGCACAGTGTCTAAAGAAACTAGTTTTAGGAGTGACCTAACCCTGTTAAAGCAGTTAAATCACCTGGTGGTCTATTAAAGTGGAAAGAGGTGTAAATAAGTGGGTAGAGGTGTCAAGTAGATAAAGGTAGTTTATTTTTAGTGACTCAGGCCTTAGACTACTGTTACTTTTACCAAACATGCTGTGGGAGATTTGAAACAGCCCTGGAAAAATTAGCTAACTAGTATGCTTTAGCACAGTAAACTGTAACTACAGGTTTTAGGGTTCCTCTTCAGACTTTCTCATGATTTGCTATACTCCTCTCCTCTTTTTTCTTTATTTCTGACACTTGGAAAATGCAACTGGATTCTCTAAGGGTGCCAGCATTTGGGTGCATGACATTTGGATAAATTTTCACATATTGCTTTTGGATAGCAAAATACTCTATTTCCAGGGTAAGCAACCTCTACAGTTTTGGATGCAACCCCATTTGTCAAGGTACACAGTCAGAAGGGACAGGCTCACATCCTTAGCATGTCCAAAATGTCTTCTCTACACTAACTGCAGTCTGCTCCAGGAGTTCTGGTTCTCCTTTGTCTCAAAACTTCCAGGCTAAAGATCCTTGCTCCTTCTCCTGCAGCTTTCTCCCCTGCTTAATGCTGGCAAACACAACTGTGCTACTAGAAGTGCTGAAGTTGGCTGCTTAGTACCACACAACACCTTGATGTGTTTCATTTCAGGTGCCTGATGAACTCAGGCATGGCAAGCTTTACTTTGCTTAACTGTCATGCCTTTCTACAATAAAATGGAAAAGAATACTAAGTCAATTACAGGATGACTCAGGAGACCAGTAATGAGATGAAGAATCTCTCACCACTGAGTTATCAGATCACATGTGAGTTAGATGTGGTTTCATGACCACCTTGAGCCAATCGAAGTCTGGCTTTTGCCAAAATGTGTAGCATTGCTCTGCACCTGTCCATTAGTTCACATCCTTTCCCTTGTGCCAGCTGTAGGGCTTTTGTGTCTGGGAAATTGAGCACATCAGGCTGACCCAACTAAATGCTCCACCCAGCAGAAAACAGGAAAAAAGGGGAGAGTTCCCTCATCTTTCAGAATCCCCTGATCTGTCTGACTGCTCAACCCCATGATCACCAAGGCATGCAAGTGATGGGGTGGGAATATATGATATAGGGTTGAGTCATCCCTTTCAGATGTAGTACAGAATTAGATTGCCTTAAGCCAGTGATGAAAGCAGAGAGAAAACAAAAATATCTTTTTCATCTAGGAATTAGAAGTCTGTTTGTCATCATTACAGTGTCTGAAGTATTTACAATCATTACTACAAAGCTAAAGGATGGGGCTCATCTCTGCTCATTTATCCATCTATTTTGAGCTAGTTTCTCAGATCACTGTAATCCATGTAGAGAGAAACTTCCAGAGGAGGATGGATCTCATACAAAGACAGGTGTTTAAGGGGACTGAAACATCTTCTGAAGTTCAAAGAATCATAGAATGGTTTGGGTTGGAAGGGACCTTTAAAAGTCATCTAGTCCAACTCCTCTGTAGTAAGCAGGGACATCTCTAACTAGATCAGGTTGATCAAAGCCCCGTCCAACTTCACCATGAGCACTTCCAGTGATGGGACATTCACAACTTCTCTTGGCAATGTGTTCCAGTATCTTGCGAACCTCCTCATAAAGCATTTCTTCTTTATATCTAAATCTACTCTCTTTCAGTTTATAACTGTTACCCTTTGTCCTGTCACTACAGGTCTTGGTAAAAAGTCTTTCTTATAAGATTTCTTTAAGTATTGAAAGGCCATAATAAGGTCTCCCCAGAGCCTTCTTTTCTCCAGGCTGAACAACCCCAACTCTCTCAGCCTTTCTTCGTAGGATAGATGTTCCAGCCCTTTGATCATTTTCATGGCCCTCCTCTGGACCCACTCTAACAAGTCAAATGCTCTTCACTATAGAATAAATTCCAGCTCCACCTCCAGGACATCCATATTTTACATGCCATCTTGTTCTTGAGTGGAGTCTGGCTCAGAAATCTTTGCTCTCTGAGGACCAGGCTGAACAGTGCAAACACATTCCACATTGATGTATTCCTGGTTCCCCCTCATCTCTTCTCTCCTGTCACTGTCACTGCACCTGCACAGGCCTAGCTTTGACTCAGACTTATAAGGCCAGTATCAGGTTCACAGAGGTAAGATTTTGTTCTTTGCTGCTTTCTGTCTGCAGCAGACCAAGCAGGGACAAGTACTGAGCATGAAGCACTCCAGCTTTCTGAGCTCTGCCTGGGCACATCAGACAGAAGTGTATCCTTCCAGAGAGCACTTGATTTGGGAGGGTAGAGGGAAGAGCCATTATTTTGTTAATTTTTTTTTACAGCTGTTTTCCCTCCGGAAGTCCTTTTCTGCTATCTTAGGGCAAGGTCTAAGAGTGTATAACTTAAAAGATCTGGTATGGAGATTCTGATCATAATGACTTAATTAAATGAGGTGTTTGGGGAGTTTAATATTACATGGTTGCTGATGGCTGGCTGATTGTTTTACTTGCCTTTGATCAGCTGTGTGAGTGGAGGGTCATCCCAATCACTGTGGGTCTACAGTATCCGTCATCACCCCTCAGTCCTATTTGTCTTGCGTGTGTATGCAGAAGGCCTGCTTTTGATGAACTGTGAAAAGAAAGATGAACTGTTGTAATGAAAACATTCCCTCCCCAAGATCCTCTTTAGACAACATTCAATTGGTTTGACCTTGTCCCCTCTCACAGAGGACGGTAATGATTCCTGCAGATGGTTGGGTCATTCCTTGGACACTTGGGAGTGAGGGAGACGGATTCTCCGTCTGTGTTAGCTATCTGGCTATGCAGGCTGCAGCCAGGAAATGCAAGAGCAGCATGGGTAGACATACCTGAGATAGCTGTCTTCTAGCCAGTTGGAGTCCTCATAGACATTCTGGGCTGCTTATTTATACTTGAGGGACTTCACCTAGGCTTGTTTTGCTCATGATGTGCATGCATTAGATAGCCAGAGAGAGCTGGTTCTCTTGGGTCTGCAGTCTCCTCTCTGGCTGAAGCAAAGGCGTGGCCTGAGGGAAGCCATTCAAGATGTCAGCCTAACTTCCCTTGCCCATCTGCCTTGTAGGCAGATGTAAGCCAGCAAATATTAGTAAATGATCTGCATACTTGAAGGCATCAAAAGGCCTCGTACAAACATTTAGTAATGACCTGTGCCTGGCCTGAAGACTTACAGCAAGTGTAAGCATGGAAACAAAAGGATAAATGGGGAAAAGAGAACACATAAGAGCAATGGGACTTGTCTGATGTCACATACCCAGACCACAAAACTACAGCACAAACAATCCTAACTGGTGCCCTATTTGTGAAGCCACTGAGACTTGTCTGGTGGCTCTTGAAATACTTGTCTTTAGCTGAGTCTCCACTTCCACTTGAATAATGTGAGGATGTCACAGGACATCATATTCTTGCAGCCTTATAAGCTGGTTCACAGGTCCTCCAGCAGCACTGTCAAACCTGCTTTAAGGCAGTTAATCTTTTTCAAAAGTGCAGTTATCCCATTATTCCGTGGCTGCTCCAAAAGGAGCAAGTATTGCCTGTGGAAATAGTCACAAATTAAGTGTATGTCTACTGGCTGAATCCTGCTGGTTTCCTTGTAATTCCTCCATTTCAGAAGTTTCGTGAAAATACAGTCATCACGTGCATCACAGTTATAAGACACCCTGACACTTGGGAACAGGCCAAATACTGACTGTTCTTGCTTTGTCATGCTTCAGTGAAGCAAAAATGCCACCCTTTCTCCAGGAAATAGCACAGCTACCAGCATCTTGGTACCTATAATAAGAAGCCTTTTGACAGATTCTGCTATCTGCATCTTCATATGGTAGGGGTGGGCTTTTCTGCCTACCTCTGCAGCATAGGATCATGTAGGCATGACTCATTTAATCAATTTAATCATGTTTCCTTCCATTTCAGGGGCCTTAGTTATTGCTGTCTAGCCTGGCCTCACTTTCTCTCGACCTCTGCCAGAGGCAGATGACAATTTAGTCTCCTGAAGGACTGCAGCCCTGTCATTTACCTGAAGTCAAGGGCTCTGTACTGGAGTATTCCAGTTTGACTAATCCCAGTAGGATATGAGAGCAGCCAGATATGCTTCACTCTTGTACCAGCCCCATGGCTTGCTCTGTAGTGCATTAAGTGCTATAATCTGGCATCGTTGTCCCGAGTGAACAGTGCTTCCCGCTGAGGTTTGCAGATTTAGCTACATTCATTGAGGCAGAATTCCTCAACAACCTTAAAAGATGATTTGCCTCAGCAAGATCTGGAGTGCTTATGCAGCTGGCAGTAGTGGCAGTTGGGGAAAGATCAGGTTTGGGATTCCCCTGCAGAATTTCCTCCAGACAAAGAACCTTACCCAAACACAGTTGTATAAAAGAAGACATCCCACCGACTGGCATCTGAACTGGTGCAATGAGGCTAAAATGCCAAGTTGGATTTGTGAGGCAGCTGTGTGGGTAGCAGCAGTTTGCAGTGCATGCAACAACAGGCACTGAGAGATTACTTGCTCCAGTAACTCAGGCTGGGTGTTCAGGACCCAAAGTAAACACGTGAGCTGCAGTGCTGGACAAAGGCTTAATACCCTACATTCATAAAACACTTTTCATTCAGCAGCATTTTAAAGCATTAGTATGTCCTGCGTACATGGAGCAGAGAGTGAAGCTGAACTCAGTAACCTTTGCCCCAAGCAGTGGTGGGAAGAACAACCAAGTGTTCACACAGTGACTGAGCCCCAGGTGCACCAGATATACCCTGCACAGGCCCTGGCCCTGCACCACCACGTACATGGTTCCTGGGTATCTGAGATCCAGGTGATCCGTGCTCCCAGAGACAAGGTGGGCACATACACTGTGACCTGTAGTCACATCAGTTGCACTTCTGAGAGAACACAAAAGAGTTAGGTGTTCAGGTCTCCCTGGGAAGGATACCACCAAATATCAAAATAATTGAATGCTTGTCATACCCTCAAAGATCTCCCAGAAACACAGTCACAAAAGCAAAAAATTTAACTTATTTCACTGGACAACACATGAAGGTCGCAATCACACTGCCCAGGGTACACACCTCTCTGTCTCACTAAGTATTTCTAAAGCATCTGATGGCATTGTTATCTCAGCCCTGATTAGGTACCAGAACTAGACTAGCCATCAGGAAAACCTTTTTCTTCTCTCAGTGTATGTCAGCAGATAAATTCAGAAGCCACAAGTATATGCTGAGTATTGGGCTGCTGACTGAGAGCACCAAGCACAGGTCCTCTGAGCACAGAAAGCCATCCAGATGCCTGGGGAAGGGAGTGGAGGGAGAAAAAATTCCCCAGGAGTTGCCATCTTGGGAGCATTTTTATACCAGACATGTACAGCATATGCTTGTAGATGTGCAGAAGGAAGGATACAAAGATTGATGTGCATAAATTGAAAATGATGCATGCTTAATCTCCTAATTTTTAAGAGGCCTGGTTTATAAGACCAAAAAACCCCTCCTTCTGCAATGGAAACTCTCTCCTTGGAAGAAAGTTACCTTTAGGTGCAAGGACAGAACAAAGGGTGTGCATAATTTTCATTAAGCTGTCTAACATTTGTCACATAATTACAGAAAGACATAGCTGTTCTTCTGAAAGTATTTTCATTTTTTTTCCATGGCTTTAATTTCTGGAATTTATTCTAGAATTTTTAAATACCATTTTCTTTGACCAGCATAGCCACATAATGAGTTTTTCAAAGGTAGTAATAAAAAAGAAAATTATGCTTGAAAGAAAATGTTTTATTTGAAATTAAGCATTTCACATTCCTATTTTTTTCAGGAAGAGAAAGATAGTTTTAAAAATCTGTAACTAGCAAACATGTGGAAACATAAGAACTTTTCAAAGCTACGGAAATTCAAATGCAGTGCTGATTTTCAAAACTTCACAGATTAAAGAGAAAAATAGCCATCCATTTATAGATTTTGGTGAAATTAGAAATTGCACGCCTCTGCATTCCCAGATGAATGTCAAATCTTGCACCTCATCAGCATTTATCACTATTCCTACTTAAAAATAGGTCTATCGCAGATGAATTGGAAAGTTGAAGGAGCTCACTGCCCCTTGGCTGGTGTGCATGTCTCAAGGCTCAATTCCAGAAAAATCAGAGAAGAGTACAAAAAGACGCAGAAGAGCGACAGAAAGGAGCTGAATGCTGAATGCACAACCAGGGGAGATCCATTTTCTGTGGGTATGTCTGAAATGCCTTTTAATTCTAAAGTAGCCTGTAGTGCTTGTGCTGACTCAGCTGCATAGGAGATTTCCATCTATCAGTCCGCGGCTTGTTGCAGTGAAGCCACGCTCCAACCTCCCCAGGGAGCAGCATCACAGGTGGTCACAGCCTGGAGACCTCTAAGCCACCACTGCCATCCAGCCTCCCCCTCCTCCTGTGCTGACCTACGGCAGGGCACTCCTCTGGGCAAATGCCAATTGCATAATGTTCACTTATTAAAAACAGGCAGGATTGCAGAAAAGGAAGGGCTAGAAATACAGGCCCAATGAAGCTGCTGAAAAGGCAGCTTCTTTGTTGGGTCTTAAATCCCTGCTCACCTCACAGTGTTCATATCTGTGAGGGTGTGCACACCGCTGTTTTACACAGGTCTAATATATGCATGGCAATGTGCCCTTAGCTTTTTATTTAATCTTTGACTTGACAGTGTTGGAACTTGCTTTCCCGTGAAACTGGAGAAGGAGGGATTGTTGTGTGCGTCAGATTTTGCTTTTGTTTTTTTTTCTCTCCCTCTTACTGAGTTACATAAAGAAACTCAGCAACTCTTGGCTGTTCCGAAGTGCTCAGGTATCTGTCTGATTCTGTCTGCTGGGGCATCAAGGGGTACCTCAGTGTAACAGGCACCACGGTGACCACCACAGGAAGGATGGTTTAGGATGATGCTGAGGATAGCTGGTCCAGTAGGGAATCTTATTTTTTCATCAGCTGAGAGATGTGCCCTTAATGAATCAGAATCATAGAATCATAGAATAAGTCATAGCATGGTTTGGGTTGGAAAGGACCTTTAAAGGCCAACTCATCCAACCCTGCTACAGTGACCAGGGCCAACTTTAACTAGATCAGGTTGCTCAGAGCACTGTCCAACCTGACCTTGCATGTTTCCAGGGATGGGGCTTCTACAATCTCTCTGGGCAACCTGGGCTAGTAAAAAATTCTCATTGTAAAAGTTCATTTAAAAAGCTCATTAAAAGTTCTCATTGTAAAACAATTCTTCATTATATCTAGTCTGAATCTATCCTCTTTTAGTTTAAAACCATTACCTCTTGTTCTGTTGAAATAGGCCCTGCTTAAAAGATTGTCCCCATCTTTCTTATAAGTATTAAAAGTATCCCCCTTAAGTACTGAAGGGCTGCAATAAGGTCACCCTGGAGACTTCTCTTCTCCAGGCTGAACAACCCTAACTCTCTCAGCCTTTCTTCATAGTAGAAGTGTTCCAGCCTTCTGATCATTTTTGTGTGCCTCCTCTGGACCCACTTAAGCAGGTCCATGTTTTTCTTGTGATGAGGACTCCCTTCACGCTTCTTTGTTTGCATCTGTAACTCTCTTAAAGGGGAGTCCCTGTGGTGTCTTTGGGATTTTCTTCTGAATGATTTCAGGATGAACAACTCCTCTAAATCCCTTCTCCCCTCACACAACACTCTGTAAAACCTGGTCTCAAACCTTCCACCAGAGAATTAAGAATAAGCTTTGTGACTTTCTGCATTGATAACAGAAATCATACAAAAAGGAGCTGGAAGAAACTTTTAGAGGTCATCTTACCCTTCCACCAGCCTCTATATAGGATCAGCCATGCTGAAGGTGCTGGAGTTGAGATAGTTATCTCAGCTTCTGCTAAAGCCTTCCACAACAGTACTTTCACACCACAAACCATCTTGATGGTGCACAAGTCTCACAACTGGAAAATGTCTCTTAACATCTCACCTGAATTCCCTTTGTTGCACTTTAAGCCTGTTACTTCCTTTCTTGTCCCCAGCAGACTTGAAGAACAGCTTATCCTTCCTCTTTTGCAGTAGCCCTTCACATACTTGAAGGATATGTGAAGGTTGTTATCATGTCTACATGTCTTCAATTCCCTAGACTAAACAAACCAAACTCATTCAGTCTTTCCTCATAGCTCATGTTTCCTAGCCCTCTGATCACTCTTGTACCTGCCTGCTGGACTCTCTCCAGTTGGTCAACATCCTCCTTGAAGCCTGATGCTCACAAGTGGACACAGATTGATTCAACAGGTTACTCTAGGCCAAAGAACAGAGGGTGGGATATCCTCATCATGAATGACGCAGTCACTCCAGCTGTGGCACCTCTGTAAAACTTTGCTCTGGGTCAGACTGGCAGTCTCCTGGAGAAGCAGCTGTTTTGCGAGTGAATATCAGCATCTCAGGTTTATCCTGGAGCTTGAGAGGCATCTGTATCCAAAAGAAACCCAAAGCAAAGCAAATAAAAAAAAGCCTACCAACAGAAAAATATCACTAGAACTGCATAGTGGACTCACCACATGAGACACTTCCTGAAAAATTTGCTGTTAAATTTGCTTCTGCTTCAGTTTCTGAATAGATTTAGTATGAGGTGCTCTGAAGAGCATGTGGAAAATAAAGCATAGAATCATACAATCATAGAATGGTTTGTGTTGGAAGGGATCTTAAAGATTATATAGCTCCAATCCCCCTGCCATGGGCAGGGCCAAATTCCATTAGATTAAGTTGCTCAAAGCCACATCCAACCTGATCTTGAACGTATCCAGTGATAGAGCATCCACAGCTTCCCTGGACAACCTGTTCCAGTGTCTCACCACTATCATAGCGAAGAACTTCTTCCTAATTTCTAATCTAAATCTACCCTCTTCCAGTTTGAAGCCATTACCCCTCATCCTGTCACTACAAGCCTTTGTAAAAAGTCCCTCCTCAGCTTGCTTGTAGGCCCCTTTCAGATACTGGAAGGCTGCAATGAGGTCTCCCCAGAGCCTTTTCTTCTCCAGTCTGAAGAACAGCCTATTACCACTGTATTCAGAGAAAAGTGACACTGTCTTGTCACAGAGAAGGGACTTCTTCCCTTCCACATCTCAAGGCTTATTCTTTAGGTGAAGGAATATGCCAGTATGTCTATACTGCATTTGCCAAAAGCTCATAGCAAACCCCAAACTAGTCTGTACATTCTGCACAGTACAAAGCCCAAAAGGTGGTGAGCTCACTTTTGAAATCATGACATATTGTCCTCTGAGCAGGGAAGACAGACCATACTGAAGCAGGTCTTCTGCTCCTGGTCCCACTGTTAGCCCTGTGGCCAACACTGGGATCTTTGCAGGATGCTTAAGCTCATGGTGCAGACATGCCCCAAAGGAACTTGTCAGTTTGTGGGAAGGGTTCTCACTCCTAGAATCATTTTTCAAGGCAGCAGGGTTTCTGTCTGATTCCATTGTCATGTTGCAAACTTTTTTTCCTCTGAAACCTCCTCTTTCCAAACTCTAACCTTAACATCCCTCAAAGAGCTTGCCCTTCATGAGCCAAAATCCTCAGCTTCTGTCAAGTGAAGACAATGGAAGGACATGTTAAAACAGTTATGCTGCTAAACCTCAGGCAAGACTCAGCTCCACTCTCTTCTAGTGAACTGCTCAAATACATATTGGCTAGGATTTGCACCAAGATTTTTCAGTTAATATTTGCAAAATTTAATCACAACAGCCCAGATTCGGCATTTCCTTAATCCTGTTGAATTTTTCCTCTGACGAGTGCCTCCGGTTTCAATTAGACCATTCATGGTTATGGACACTTTTGAATATGAAGGGATCAAAAACTGATTCTGGAAATCTGTTTGCAGAATGTGTTCATCCAAACCAAGACTGCATTTCAGCTGCCCAGTTGGCAGTATATTGTAAAAAGGGAAGTTATAAATACACACTGGGATGGACCATTGTAGGAAAAGACTACAAGGACCAAACTTCCTTGAAAGAGGAGAAGAGTGTAAGCTGGCCCTTTGCAATGAAAGAGAGATCAAACCAGAAAAAAAAAAGCAGTACCTACCCCAGGAGGAAGGCTTGCCTCCTGAGTGCCAGATAATAATAAACGATGTGTTTGTAATCCACAGCAGAGATACAATGGCATTTTCTTTGACATAAAATCCTAAAGAGGGAGTGAATAGTTCTGTAAAGTGCTTTTTCCAACAGAGGATGAAAGATCTTTCACCAGTGAGAGGATGATCTCTGGGGATGGTTGTTGCCATCCTTTTATTTCACATCAGCATAAAGAATCCAGCAAAAAGGAGAAGTGTTTATGTACCTAATAGTGCATAATTTCAGGAAGAAAGAGATTCAACTACCACTAAACTGAGTCAATAAAAAGACGTATTCAGGAAGGGGCAGAAACTGAATGTGAAAAATCTTGGAATCAAGAAGTAACTATACCTCTTTGTGCCAAGTGCTTTTAATTCAGCCTGAAAACTCCTTTCAAACATAAGGATAAAGAGGGGTAATCTCACCTCCTCCTAGAGGGCAGCCATGGTGGGATTTGGAGGAGACTTCTGGCAGCAACAGCACAGGGTGGCCAGTGAAAATCAGGATCCACACATATCCAGCAGGAGGAAATTAACTCCAGCAGAACAGAATTGACTCAGTTATAATTTGACCAGGTCACTCTATATCACTCCTCCACAAATACCAAATGCCATCCAGAATGATTTTCCATGCGACTAAATAGTCTGGGCTCAATCCTGTGCCTCACCGAAAGATTAGAGGTCAGGCTTAAATTTACTGCAGGATGTTTTAATTCTCTGTATTAACGCCACCTTTAAAAAAGTGCAGTGAGTTTTATCCTCTGGTTATTTCCTAAGGCCACATGTTGGCTCAGCAATCCTGGATTTCACTGAAACACCTGCCCTTTACAGGCTCCGTTGACTGAAGGACGAGTTAATTAGGTAACTTACCCAAAGGTCACATGGTGAGTAAAGTAGGATTAGCACTCAAGTTCCTCCTGGCAACTAGTCCTGCACTGCAACAATTAGAAAAGGTTAACCATCCTCTTTTAGCTTTTGTTTTCCATCTTCCAGAACGGGGCAGCACGTACACAGAGCTGGGCTGTGTTACATAGTATTTTGGAAAAAAAAGCCCACAAAACAAACAAAGAACTCACCCCAAAAAGGGCTTTGAAATGTCGTCATATCTGGTGGGATGTGGTGCCTGAGAGGGAACGGAGCAAAACAGTGGATTAAGCTAAGCACACTGAATATGAATTCTGGAAAATGACCCACTCCCTTATTAATCCCCAAGCACAGACCTTGCATGCCCGCTGCTGCACGACACTTTGTCATGCTGCCCGCCTTAAGCTCAGAAGTTGCCCTGGCTTCCCTTTCCCATCCCCATGGGCAGATGGGAGCTGGTAAACATTAGTAAAGTCGCTGCTAGATGACTTATGGATCTCCTGCTTTAACTCCTGCTTGCCTGAGACCTCTTGCCCAAGTCGCCTGTGCTGTCATGGCCAGGCCAGTTCTGCCAGCTGGCATAAACCTGTGCAGAAATCAGCCTCACTGGTGTCACTGGCCATGTTGCACAATGCTGTACACATGTGTGTACCTGGTACCATTTTGCTCCTCAGCAGGACTGTTATGTCTTTTTTCAACAGGTTATGTCTTTTTTCAACAGGCATGCCTGGGAGCACAGAGGAGCAGCCTTCCATGCATGTTGGTCTGCGCCTTATAGGTCTCTTTTCCAGCCTCTCCTCACCCTTCCTTGCCTACAGTCCCATAGCCTGGTGCTTGCAGGCTCTGAATAAGAAAAGATGTTGCAAAGGAGCACAGGCCTCTGTCCTTCCCCATTCTGACGGGTGCTTGTGTTATGCTGAGCTGAAGAACACCCTGTAACTCATCTTGGATCTGTGTGGGTCAACGCCTAATCTCCCACAAAAATGCCTGATGTCTCTCAATGTGCTGTCCAAGGCCTGGGGCTGACAGCTTTCCATCTTGATTTGGGGGCAGCTGTGAAGGGGCAGAGTGCTGCTTTTCCTTCTTTGGGGGAGTTTTGTGCTACTTTTGTCAGGAAAGCATAAGTAATCTAAAGGACTCCTGGGCATGCCAGGGAACATGGTCCCTCCACCCACCACCTTGGCAGAATCTAGGTAACAATGCTATCACATCAGGGTGATGTTTTGGGACCACTGGCTGCGGCCTCTCCTCCACCAGTGTGAGTAAAAAGAGCAAATGCAAACATGTCTTATTTTGGAGGGAAGTGATGTATTTTGGCTCTGTCTGGGGATGAGGAGTGTGTCACCTTATGACACATATCTCATTCCCATGCTCTGTGCCCTAGGCTTATAAAGTCATCCTCCCAGAACCCTTACCATTGGCCTAAGCAGTGTCGCTGATGGCCAGGGACCTCAGCTGTTTCCAGCTGAGGCCAGCAGTTTCCCCCCAAAGAAGGTGGAGGCCAGCAGTCTCCTCCCAAAGATGGTGGGTCTCCTGTGTCATCCTCCATTCCCTTGAGTGCTGCAACTCTCTCCTTTTCTTGGTGGGCAGCAGATGTGAAGATCAAACACTCAGTCCACTTGCTGAACACATTTCACCCACAACCTTCAGCAGGAGTCCATGTGGAACAGCCACTCACCTACCACACTACCAGAAGGCATATATCACAATGGGCAGCATACCTGGGTGCTATAGTCCCCTCTCCTGCCATAAGGCCAGCCTTAGCGTAAAGGGCTAAAATGAAAAATGAGTCCATTCACATATTTCATTGTGCGATGGCAGGCAGCCATTTCTCTGTCTGCTAACTGTTTTAAATTCAGGTAGCTTCATCAGCTGAGAATTTACTGGACCATTCATCAGAAGCAGCTCTTTCATAGTTAGCCAGGCACCACCTCCCAAATACTAATTTTCAGGACTTGCATAACTTAAATTCACAGCCATTGAGAGTATTCGCAAAAGGCAGACCTGCTCCTAAACTGTGAGCGGGACAGCTTGACTTTAAAAAGTCAGAGCATATTTCTTATGTGTTAGAAAGAGCACCTGTTTAAACTGTGCAGATCTGACTAGCAGTGGGCATGTTTTGGGCACTGACCCGTTAATAGAAAGGGTGGGGCATTGCAGTCATTTACAGCAATCATCAACTGAAACAAATGCAACAAAAAACTCCAGCATTTTCTTTAATCCAAGGATAGGCAGGAGGGTGAAGATTATGACGTGAATAACACACCACATCTCATCCCTGCTTGTTGGTCTTCTGACATGCCCTTCACCAAGAGACAAGAAACTTAAAAATACAAACTGTTTCTATTTCTAGAGAAATCCCTAATACTAAATGGTAGCTGATGACCCTGAACTGACAAGAGTACAGAGTAAGTCCAATTGTAATTGGACTACAACACTTCCACACTAAAAAATTGCACTAATCCCTCTGACACCTTTTCATAAACCTTGATTAAAAGTCCAAGAAGAAGGAACAAACTTTATCTGCACTTTTTCACCAGCAAGAAGTGTTGAGGAGGTTGGATGTTTTGCCACCTCCTTTTCACTTCTTGCAGAAAGACCTGTTGTAGGGAACATTTCTGCCCATCTGAACTGCAGATCTCCCCAAACCACCTCCTCTGCCAGCTGTGTCATTTCATGGGTGTTTTAAGCATGGTTCTTTTGTTCCCCTGTTCATAAACCACTGTGCGAGCAGGATGGATCAACAGCTGTCTATCTGTCTTTCTCTGAAAGTAACTGTCTGTGTGCTACTTAAACTAAGCAGCTGGGGCTACCTCTTCACCTACAGCTCTGAGGACATAACCTTGGGTGGCAGCCCACTCCTATGTCCAGCCTTGGCAAATGCAATTCTCATCTGCTCCATGTATTAGCATTGTCTGCCTCAGCAGCTGAAAGGGCTTGAATGCCAAGTTATGTATGCCCTCTGAAATAGGCAGCAGTATCCTTCACAGTCAGTAAGATCAGAAAACACGCCCAGTACCTTTAACAGTATTGATCAATCACCAAAAAGCTAAATAGCAGAAAGCACTTGAACATGTAGCACACATAGAATTTACATAGTGCTTTGACTTTGTCCTGAATGCTTAATACTTCTGGAGAGCTCCAGTGTTACGGTATTCCATCCACCTCATACACCACTTGCTGTGCCACAGCCATGTATGGCCACTTGAGAATCAGTAATGTGTCATCAAAGGTCACCAGCACCATAGACAATACTTCAATATACAGTTACTTTGGGAAAGATTAAAACTATCAAAACTAATAGATTTTTCACTACATCAAAGACATTTTAGTGGCATTCAGTGAAGCATGTCTCCTTAGATTCTAGGGAAAGGAATGAGCCTCATAAAATAATAAATATCTTTGCATTTTATCTCTTGATGCCTCTATCTATGGAGGTATTTATACAGCCCCCATAACTAGTCTCTGGGCATTTACCTCACCTGATTAGAGTACAGATCTACCAAACAGACATGATTTATCTGCAAAACCAAACTAATTTTCTTAAAACAGCTTTCCAAAGGAGAGACAAACCTATTAGTGGAGTTAGTCAAAGAACATTTTGCTGCAACAAGTGTTTTTTTCTGTTCAGCAGGATGCAGCTTGGTTGGTGCCATGTAGTTAAAAAGAAGTTATCTCTTAAGATATGACAACAAAACCAATCCAAACACCAGGGCCCTGAAACTTGACTGCATTTAAGATCTTTTTCAGTAAAGTAAAGGAACTCATATGCCTGGTGGCTGGCAAATTCCTCATGGGGCACAAATGTCAACAGAAGAGCTGTATATTACTGCAATACCATCCTCTTTGCAGAGAGGTTGCACAAATGTTCATGACCAGACCCATGGTCTACTTCAGCTATTCCCAGATGCCAGAGGAGGCTTTGTGGTATGGCTGAGCAAACCCTGAGGCTCCTCTGACCAGTGCAATATTTGTGCCAGCCCCAGGAGTCCCAGGCAGTACAAAAGTAACTTCAGAGACCACCCAGAGAGAGAGGACACACTCTTCTGCTCACTGAGCTTTGGAGCAGAGAGCTGCCTGGAATTCAGATAGTCATAATCCTTTGGACAAGAGCCTTGTCTGTCATTGGCATGTCCAGTTTCGCTTCACAGGCTGGCCAAAGGAGACAGATGCTGCCAGAGTCACTTGGACAGTGGTGGTGGGCTGGGGAACCTCTCCCTGCTTCCCAAAGGCTGGAGAGACCCCAGACATAGGCTGGGCTCCAGGTGAGCCTAGACATGGCCACCATCATCACCAGGTGACTGCATCACCCTCCCAGAGAGGGGAAGAGCATCTACTGTGGGAGTCATTGCCTGGGGTCTGGGGAGAACTCACCACAGCCTCGGGAGGCTGGGGAAGGTGGCTTTTATCCCCTCCTATCAGCACACCAGAGGTTACTTCCACTGGGACTTGGCAGCTTGGGAGCTGCAGGCTTGGCTAACGGGGGCAGGAGGGATTAGCATACAGAATCTCTTTTGGGAGAACGTTCCTGAGACTGGAATCATGTCATCATATCACTGAGAGTGCCAGACTGCCTGATTATTCTCCTGTCGCTGGAGCACAGTCCTTTCATGGGCCTGGGAGGGCCTCCAATCTGCCCTGTGCTACAGGATACCCTGGTCAGTGCTGACATCCCTGAAGGTGTGCAGAAGCTCCCTGGCAGTCCCGGCTCCAGCATCCCTCACCCCTCTGACTACACCCCAGCTGGCATCACCTGCCTGCCTTGCAGTGGGGCTGCCTACGCTGGCTCCCCCCACCAGCCAGATGCCCATCCCTGACCTGTCCCCAGGCTGCCACCTTAGCCTCAGGGCTGTACTGCTGAGCCTCACCCCATACCCATGCACTGTTGCTGGAAAGGGGAGAAGAGGGAGAATGCTGAGCCCTGCTGCTAGTTAAATGTGTCAGCCCTTGCCTTTGCGAAGGGAGAAGAACAAGCTGTTACCTTTCTGAGGATGAAAGGCCACTGTGCTCAAAAGAAAGTCTGCACAATAAATCATTTCTGAGCATTACCAGACATGGGAATGTGGAAGCCAGTGGCACTGCAAAACACCCCCGTCCTGACCTCTGACGCAATGACACAGTCTCCATTGTTTTCCAAAGCAACACACCTGCACTTTCAGATGATCCCAAATACCAGGATGCCCTGGCTGTTGACTTGGTGATGCCAGTCACAGGCACAGAGGGACTCAAGAGGCCATAAGACCTTCCTTGCAGTGCTTTCTTTTTGCAGTGCTTTCATCCCACAGAAAGCTGGACCACCGAAATGGGACACAAATCCTCCCAAAGAAACCTCTTTCAGGCTCCAGCTCAACAAGCCACCTGTCACTGTATTCCCTCACAGCTTCCCAGCTGTTCTCAACAGTCTCTTACACCTGAGCTTCAATCAAGTTGATGTGAAGTTTGCATGAATCTCAAGACATTTTATGACCTTAATAATATTTAGCTGAAATAAGTAGGGCTGTTTACAACCCAGGCCCAGCCTATCTAAAAGCATTTCTCAGTGGTGCGGTGGGAACATAAATCCTCTCTCCTCTCTGTCATTGACCTTTCTGTGTGAGGAGAAGTGGTGCAGAGGCCTGTGGATAGCAGAGTACCCTAATGTGCCATTGTGCCTGCACCATATCCTTTACGAGCTTCTGCCCTTGTTCTTAGAGGACGTGTTCCAGTAATAATATACCCCAGTGAACTTTTCCATCATGAGATCATGATTTCTTCTATGGGAGACACCGTAGCATGTTACAATTTACTGGCCTTTAGCTGACCAATAAGAATTTTCTCACTGTAGTAACATAATGCTGAAAAGTTTTCTGAAGTGAAAAAGCAGTGACCACACTTTTAAACAGAGATTTACTTCCACTTTTACACCTGCAAAAAGGAAATTTTTTTCTTGCACATAAGTGAATCCACATTTTTATATACTGGATTTTATATACCTGATTTATGCTTCCCTTCAGACAGCTCTGAAGACCAAATACTTGGACTGACAACCATGAAAAAATTGTGAGCACAGGGACAAAAAGCAAATGCTAATTTTGCTACTGAGAACCCTGAAAGGGAGATTTATACTTTTGAAAATGCCTAAAAAGAAACTAATGATGTTGTGAATAAAGCATCAATATATTGTAACCAGGACAGGACATCACTGTTGATTTATATTGATGTAATATAATCATGCTTGTTACCATCATTTCAAAGGGAAGAAATTCACAGAGAAGTGCAATGGATGACACAAGTTTCTCTCATTGCAAACAAACAAACAAAAAAAACCACTGCAAAATTTATCACGGTAAAATCAAGATTTTATTAACACCAAATGTTAATCAGATAACAAAGTCCATCTCCTAAGTCTTTTCTCTCTTTTCTGTCTAGACAAAGTTCTTCCCTCACCTTTGTTCAGCTTGGATCCTAGACTGCATGAAAATGGTTCTTGGTGAGAAAATTGCACCCTGCAGAGAGAGATTTAAGGAACTCTATCTATTTAGCTGATCAAAGAGACAGCTAAGAGACAACTTGATTGAGGTTAAAAAGTGTCTGCACAACAGAGTATCTAGAAATAGAGGTTCTTTACTCTGAAATGTGGAAGTTGAAGTGCAAAAAATTAACAATAGAAATAAGCCTTTAATAGTGAAGTTGTTAACACTGGAGTAGATTCTCATGAGACTTCCAGAATTTCCATTACTTGAAGTCTTTGGTTGACAGTGGATTTTTTTCTAAAAAATATGACTGGTTCAATCACAGGTTATTTGTTGTGGCAAATTAAAAAAAATGATTACGTGAAATGCTACTGCCTGTGGCTTGGCTAAGGCAGATCTCCTCTTTAGGTGTTTGTGTAACTGTTGCCAGGGCCCCAATCCATTGCATTGTCTGCATTGGTAGACTGAAAGCTTTTCTCCATGAGCTGTCTCAAAACATGTCTAGGGCACTGGCTTTGATTGTTTTCCTGTGTAAAGGTGGCACCTCAAACACAACTGCTTTGTGTTCCAGCCACCACTTTCAAAGAACCCCATTCTTCAGGACCATAGATACCTGGGAGATCTGGTGCTCCTCTGTAAGTATTTAGAGTTGGTAGTTTGGTTGGTAGTTTGAAAAGGTAACGTGTCTTGGGGTTGAGATGGGGTTCAGGAATACCTTAGATCTTAGTACAAAAAGTGCACAGAAGATAAAATACAAATAAAAAACCTCTGCATAGATTTCTTTCCTTCAATGTCCTCTCTATGCTGGGCTAATACTGAGTTTGGGTCAGTTCCTCAGTAGGCTCAGCTCATAAACCAGACTTGCTCCCAGTACAAAAGTCACACTGGGTTCTTCCTTTTCCTCTACAAAGTTTATTCTAGGTCCTTGGAAAAATCCCACAAGAGTCTTATTCAAATATTTTTTTTTAACCCCCTCTGTTCTTTGCCTGGTTTTATTTCCATTCTACAGTCCCTCTCTTTGTAGATATGAGCTTCGTTCCCACCGACGTCATTAGCATATCAATTATTTTCTCAGAGAATGGTCATTATGACTCTGTTAGTCTCTGTTATTACTCGTTGCCCTTAGACTGGTGCTAAAGGCCTTGTCAGCAAAGGCAGAAACAGAAAACATTGAATGATAGGGCAATGACCATAGCAACAACATCACATTAATCAGGGTCTGTGGTCTGTGCAAAGACAAACTTCCCAAACCATCAAACTGTGTGATGCAAGACACTATCAAGTTCCCTTTCAGCCTAGAAACTGCAAATCCAACAGATATTTGCCCCCAGACCTCCCCTTTCCAGGTGAGAAAGTGGATGATCTGGGAGCAAAGTAACCCCACACAACCCTTTAAAAGGAATATCCACACTTACTGTCAGGGTGTAGGTTAGAGCAAAGGACTTCTAGGCTGCCTAAAGCATTTAGTTTGAATTTCCCCACTTTAGGGACTGTCCAGACAGCTGGATATGAGAAGACAACCTTATAAATGCCAGAGGACTTCTGAAAAATAGGCTGATTGAGGTGTTAGGAAAGGAATAATAATTCACTTATTTTGATCATATGCGCAATTACATAATTTATCAAAAATAATGACTCCTTTCT
>JAAGNO010024366.1:84213-123415 GCA_033439905.1 Ceryle rudis
TATATAAAAAATAGGTGTCATCATCTGTTCCAAGAACATTGACATGACTCAGGCTCAGTCACTCACTGTTGCTGCTGCTCCAAGATAGCTGCAAGTCAGGGGGTGCACACAGGGTCCCATGCACAGCATTGACAGGTCATGCACACTGGGAGGCACAAAGACATCTACATTCACCCCTATCGCTTGTTCAGAAACTGGGAATTGTAACTGAATTATTTAGAAAGGGAAAAAGTACAGCTTCTGAGACAGTTATTTCCTCTAAAAGTTGAATATATTCAGGAAAAGGGGATAGTTTATAACTGATGTCTCCTGATCTTCCTGTCTTACACTCTCCCTCTGCTCTATCTCCTTTCTGAGCAGGGGCACTGATGGCAGAGGTCAGCCCAAGAGAAGTGATGCACAGAAGGTCTCAGAAAGAAGGTCTCAGAAGGATACCAGCCCTGGTCTCTGTTGTCAGCTAGCTTAGAAAATCTGCCTGGCTTGTCATGGCTGGAGACAGCCTTTCAGTAGAAGGAGACTCCATGCTTTGCAAACATCATGGGCTATACCCAGAGATCAAATAACTGAAATGCAACCACAGAGAAGATGCAGGGAACAGAGCATGAGCTGGTATGCTGAATGTGCTCCTCAACCAGCAGAGACATCCAACCATGCCCTCCCTGTGAGGCAGAATGGGAGACAGAGGCAGGAGTTGCCCACTGTACAAGCCCCTGGTAGCCAGCGCTGGAGTAGGACACCAAGATAACAGGTGCTGCTCTTGTCCTGAATTACCAGTACAGAGGGAGTCTGACAAGAATGATCAGGAATTTCAAGGAGACATAGTGGGAAGGCCACCAGCTTCCAGAAGGGACAATGAAAACAGAATAGTATATCCTTCCTTGTAGTTCATATTTGCATCTTCACTGAGCCACAGGGCAGGGGACTGTTTATATTGTGGCAATGATGATGCCTCTGTGGAAAGCTGGCAGTTAGCAGGCAGCTGTGGTGTCAGATCAAAAATAAGCTTATCTCTCCAGAAAAGGACTTTGGATGTGGGCAGACATGAAATCTGCTAAGAAATCCACCAGGCTTGCATGGAGAGCAAAAGGAGTTCTCTCTGGGACTGAAGCCCACTGTTTTCAGTTTGTGGTCATGGCACATTTGTTTGCAAAGCAGTATTCAGTCAGCCACAAGTCACAAGGTTCAACCTGTTTGGACTGTGTTTCAGGAACCTTAAACAAACAAACACCAAATGATGAGATAAGGGAAAAATAAAATCTCTTAAGGAAATGCTCCCAGTTATGACAGCAGAAGATGGCCAAACTTTCACAAATTAATGGGTGAGCCAAGTTCTAGTCCTGACTCTTCTCTGAATCCTTATGTTGAATTTCAGCCTGGGGATTATTTCTGGGCTACAGTGACCCACTGCTGGGCTAGAGCATTCACAGCATGGCATGGTTCAGCCTGCTAGGACCCACATTGATCCTTTCATTGGGCAGGATCCAAGTTCTGGCCAGTACTCTCCTTGTGCCTGTATGTCCCTGGCTTGCAGACCAGTGGGCTCAGTCTAGGTGAGAGCCAGATTATGAGCAACACAGGCAATCAGAAGATTGGAGATGGAGTGTGATCTTGAGGCTGGAGGTAACATGATCCTACAAATGGCCCCTTAGCAGTGAAGTCTGGTAACTTGTTTATGCAAAGCAGTGCAGATAGGAGTAACCTCTTTATTGGGAGAGAAATGGCAAGCTGACAAGGGGAAGCATGTGATCTGGCATGAACAGAAGATGATAGGAAGCCAGTAGTAGACCTATTCTCAGTTCAATCAGTGCCTCATGGACATATTAAATAGGACACTTCCCTATGGACCATCTTTGTATTTAGGCAATATGAAAGATTAACCCCTTTGCTTTTGCAAAGTGCTTTGAGACTGTCAGACGTCAAGTGCTTGACTTCACCTAAAGGACATTCTGTCCTGCACAAGGGCACTGAAGTTCCCAAAACAGGTGTGCCACTCCACCATCGAAGAAACGGCTCCGACCTTTACAGCCTCCTTGTACCAGTGGCATCATGTCAATGCAAAGCTTGGTGGCCTCCATATTTTTTCCAATTAGGGCACTGAGAGCAGTTTTTTATTAATAAAAATATTTATAATACAAATTAAAATATAAACTTTTATTTAAAATAATTATTTACCATCTATCCAGGCACTTGCTACTCACTTTTGGAACAGACACTAGTCGATAATTTTATTAACATATTTCTCCATGAATCCATCTTGGTGGTTCTGCAAATGAGCTCTTCCTTGGGTATATGTAGATTTCTTCCTATGTGTGTTGATGAGGTTCGTCTGTCAGTTTTGACATCTCCAGCCTCTGTTTTCCAGGTTTATCCCCAGACTGGCTGAAAAAACAAGTCCCTTCTGAGGATTAGACAGTCACCCAACAGAGTAACTGTCAGAGAAAGCAAGGGAAGACAGATCAGTAGGCATCAGGAAAGGTTTCCTAGTGATCGGCACCAAACACAGACTTTTTCTAATGGTGTGCTGCACTTCCCATCCCTATCAGTCAGCTAACCTTCTGGAGTGCTGACAGTAAGATGATACTGCCAGAAAAAAGATCAGATATATGACCTAAAAACAAACCAATAAACCAAGAACAGAGTAACATAATGAGTATCAGTACACCTTCATTTGCAGAGCATGCTATCAGGACCAGTATGCAGGAGCTGAATGCACCATTCACAAATTTGCTGATGATACCAGACTGGGAGATGCCTTGCAGAGTCATCTACATAGATTGGAGCAGTGGGCAGTGATTAATGGGATGAAAAATAACAAGCTGAAATGCTGGATTCTGAACCTAGGACAGAATAATGCCAGGTGCAAGTATGGACTGGGGGAGGAGTGACTGGAGAGCAGCCTTGAAGAAAGGGATCTGGGGGTGCTGGTCAACAGCAGGTTCGGTGTGAGTCAGCAGTGTGCCCTGGCAGCCAAGAGAGCAAACTGCGTCTTAGGGTGCATCAAACACAGCATAACCAGACGGTCAAAAGAGGTGATCATCCCTCTGTATTCAGCATTGATGCAGCCTCAACTCAAGTGCTGTGTGCAGTTCTGGGCCCCACGAGAAGGGGATGTTAAGGTCCTTGAAAGCATCCAGAAAAGGGCAACAAAGCTGCTGAAAGGGCTGGAAGGAATATCTATGCAGACTTGTTTAGTTTGGAGGAAAGGAAGTTGAGGGGTGACCTCGTTGCTCTATACAGCTTAATGAGATGGGGAAGTGGAGAGGGAGGTGCCAAACTCTTCTCACTGGTATTTAGTGATAGGACCATGGGAATCGTTCAAAGCTGCACCAGGGCAGGTTTAGACTGAACATTAGGAACATTTATTTACTGAGAGGGTGGTCAAAGACTGGAACAGGCACCTAGAGAGGTGTTTGATGCTGTTTGAGAAGAATTTGGACAATGACCTTAATAACATACTATAACTTTGTTAGCCCTGAACTGGTCAGGCAGTTGGAC
This sequence comes from Ceryle rudis, assembly GCA_033439905.1. NCBI lineage: Eukaryota > Metazoa > Chordata > Aves > Coraciiformes > Cerylidae > Ceryle > Ceryle rudis. The sequence goes on from JAAGNO010024366.1 coordinate 87,709, forward strand.
TAGATGATCACTGTAGGTCCATTCCAATTGAAATAATCTGTTCCCCTATTCCCTGTATCATGACTAATTTCCTTATGGGCAGCCACAGTGAGGGTTTTCAGTGCTGTTTAGAAGACAAATGTCTGGTTATTTCCCTGATAAACTGGGAACACACCATACAACAAGTATTTCTTCAGACACTTGGATATGCCGAAACTGAGGCTCACCTCCTCTAGCAGCAGGCAGGGGGAGAGCTGAAACACAGCCAGTGTTCCTTTCTCCTTGATGTCATCTCTATTGCCCTTAACCCAGGGCTCAAGCCCAGGTAAGCAGCTGTGTCACATGCAGGGTGCATGTTATTTATAGTTAACTACCACTGTGACATCTAATAGTACAGAACACCACAACTGCTATCTGTGTATGCAGACTTAATGTGCCTCTGCTGTTGCTTTTTGCATCAGCACAGGTCTGCAAAGGATCCTCAGGGAGGCTACAGTTTCGAGTATGGCTTTACAAGGAGTCAAAGGTGCAAGTCACCATGATGGTATATAGTACACCAAGCTGATAATGTTCAGCCTTAATGCCTGCCATTGTCTCTTCTTGCTTGTAGAGCTTTAGGACAGCTCTTTGCTGAACAAGTGGGTGAGTTGTGATCACTAGCAGAGGGGAGACAGTGGAACAAGGCAACAGAGGGGCACGACAGGGATGATACCAATAGACAGACAAGCTTATACTCTGTTGACCCGTGAAACACCCCTGTAAAGCTGAGCAATCCTGGCTAAGACACGGTGGGTAACTACAAATGACATCACTGAGCTATGTTTCAGGTTTCTAACTGCCACCTGAGTCTTTATGAGGAGGGTGAAAGCTACAGTCTACGGTGATGTGTGGCTATCAGTTGGGTTCAACTGGATGTGTCCTTTTTCGGCATCAGGACCCAGGATTATAATTGCACTTGAATTAATTTTGCTCTTGAACAAGCAGTCTAAAATCAAAGTAGCCTTTACCATGTGAATCTTCAGTGACTGGGGCAATGGTACTTGCAAATTAGGAGAATTTGGGCTTATAAAACTGCTCTATTTTACTTGCTCATGTTTTTCTTATTCAGCAAGCTTTAGCTGTTTTGTGATGTATGAGGAGTACCCACAACATCTGGCGAGGATTCGTCCATGCTCAATGGAAGCAATGCTGAGAGGAGAAAGGGATATGAGAGATATCCCCTTTATTCTCACTTGAGAAAAAAAATGTTCAGATTTATCACAGTAAATCAAGCACACTCTCCTTTAGGCAGCAAGCTTACAGGTTAGAGACTTCTCCCACTTGTTAGGCCAGCTGGACTCAGTCCTGCTAGTGGCTCCTCAAGATCAGACCAGCCTCCCGCCCTGAGGCATTCTGGGACCAGTGAATGAACTGCTGTCACCCCTGGATGCTGAACACCTAGCTCTCAGCTCAGAACACTCCAGAACAGCTGTGGGGCATCTGTGGGACACTTCTTGTGGGCTCTCTCATATGGTCTGGGGGGCCAACTGGGAAGTCTACAGTAAGAGCAGGGTTAAAATAGTAGCAAATTTTGTTGTTTTGTTTTGGGTTTTTTTGTTTGTTTTCTTTGTTTGGTTGGTTTTGTTTGAGATAACCTCTAGAAGAAATGGGGCTGTGAAGGCATGGCCTTTGAAAAGTATCCAAACTCTGCTGGTGCCATAACATCAGTCATAGATTGCCTCTGCAATGAAACAAACTCCCACAAAGGCAGTTGTTCTCTTTCCATTGTGCAATGTTGTGAAAAAAAAAAAAAGAAGAGCACCATTAAAAGAATGCATTGCATGGGGGCATGACAGGGCATGTTGAACTAATTTTTAAGGTATTGGCCATATGGCCATTTCTATTTCAGAAAACTTGTATTCAGCAGGATCCCAAGCACAGGCACAGACACAAAGAATGATAAATGAGCATCTGCTTGCTTAAAACCCAGTGTTTGACATAGTTTGTTTTCTTAAGAAATTAAAACACATCTTGGCAGTCTCCATCCCATTCCAGAAGGGACTACTATCTCTTCCTTTCACTTTGATTAAATGTTTGCTATGATAAAATACTCAGTAATATATTTTTTTAAAAAGTTAACTCATTCACAGAAGAGACTTGACTAATGGAGGAGGATTTATACCTTTGGGGACCTCTGTCAATTCTTTACTCCTTGTCCTGACATTTGAAGAGGCTTCTAAGTTTCACAAGAAACCTAGGTTACTTTAAGGAGAAGAGATTTCTATTCAGTTAAAGACAATAAAAAAAAAAATCATCCTCTTGTCTTACATCATCCTAATGGACAACTGAAATGTCCAGAAGTACTGCCAAGAAATTGGTCATTAATCTCTGAAGCGGTGCAGGTGTGTTTCTTAACACAAAGGGCATCCTGTTTAAAAAGGCTAGAAATGCCACTGATAGACCAAACAGCTACTATATGCTTTGAGCTTCCTCCTTCAGCTGCCCTGTAAATGTCTCAGTGTGCACGGGTGGCTGTTTGTGTACCTTGCAATCTCCTCACAGGTAGGCTCTAATCAGCAATAATTAAAAACAATATGGGCTAATCACATAGCACTCCCAAGGGTTTCTAATGTAACATGAAAAACCTATTGGAATGCACTAATGGTTTTTCTATTTTAAAAGGAAACTGATTATTTGGCCCAGCCCAGCAATATGAAAATTCAATGGGCAAGAAAGAATTTTGTGAATAAACAATGAGAAGTATTTCATTTGGCATCAGCAAGCAGAACACTGGAGAAGCAGCCATTTGCTGAAATATGGTATTTACGCTACTTATTGCACTTTGTTTAAATACATTAAGATAATTTAACCACATCTGTAAGAGGCTGAAATGACTGCTGCTCAGCCTTTCCCTGTCTGCAAAATGTGTGGCTTTGTCTGCAGTATCAGAGGGAGGTCAGAGGGAGAGATGATGACTGTGTTGCCTATCTGGATAGCTTGCATTTGGATGCCTGAGAACTACAGAGATAGTGAAAAGACTTCTGCTGACTTCAGGCAGTGTTGTTTTGGGCCTTGGATGCAGCAGTTTGGTATGAACCAGTGTTGGAAGACAATAGTGTTTATACTGAATCCACTTCTGATTTACTCTCACCATGAAATCAGTTGAGATCTGATGGCCTCATAAAAGTTCTCTCTCTGAAGGCATTACTTTCTGTCCATTCTACTCCATCTGAGCATGGTATTGTTTTAAAGAACAGGATGGACTTTAACGTGGGGAAAGTCTGTGTACTAGGGTATTATTTATATTAGGAAATAATAGCTCTGACATGCCAGGGTGCATTACAAAAATCAAGTATTGACATGGACAGGGTAAAATCTGCTTATGTGAAACATTCTAATCATTTTTTTCCACCCAGAGATGTAAAAAAAAAAAAATTAAAAAACCTGAACTCTATACTTTAGCTTGCTATATAAATAATATTATGGTACTACCAGCAGGGTTACATTCTCCCTGTTCAGAGAAGGCCAACTCAACATGAGCCCATTTCTGCACTCTTACAAAGATTGAGAAAAGATTGTCAAATATGAAACTTCCCTCAACTCTGACCTGCTTTAAATCTCACATCTTTAAAGAAATGCTAAACAGACGACAAAAAGGAGTGCAGCAGAGCAGAGCAGTGCAACTGTTCAGTAAGACAGCTGCCTTCACAGTAAACTCTGCAACTATATGATGTGGCTGGACTGTGAAATGACTCAAGCAAACCTATTCGACTGTGTATTGAAACACAGTGACAAACACACACAGAGCCAGATACCTCATCTCAGCCAAAGGTTAGTAACTTCACAAACTGGACAGGTGTGATTACAAGGCTCTACTTCCATCTCCTGCTTACACAGGGTGGGATGAATGAGCAGGATTCATGCTAAATTCTGTAACTGGGCAAACTTAATGCTTACCAGATCAGGAAATGTCACTCAAATTCAGTGTTGTATGAAAGCAGAATGTGAGGCACTGGAAACAGAGTACATGAGTACGTTTCATAGGATGCTCCCAGCATCCACTGAGGAACGTGTATCCCATGGAAAACACAGCACAAAAATGAGGATGCAGGCAGAATCGGCTATATAGGAGAAAGGGAGCAAGGAAAACCAGAGACATCCTGTGCACTGCCCACTTCACAGCCATTATTAACTTTCTCATTGCTTTCCTTTTCTAGCTGGAAACTTCTCATGCTTAGTTACCAGCTGAAGCAACATAGCAAAACATATGCGTAATTCATTCGTGCATATAGAGCTAATTACGTGCTCCATTGGTTGGCTAAAGGAATTCACACATCCCACCAGCCAAATAGTTTTGGACCAAGTAGTTGAAAAGCTAAGGAGCTGTTATTACATTAGCTAAAATTTTCAGTAAAAGCATAACTGTGAGAGGAAAAAATACGTATACATCTAGGAGAAGTTAGAATGCCCTTTAGAAATGAACCATCTGAGCAAGTTTGTTATAGATGATGTCCATATGGTATTTTGCAGGCAGGTGTGAACTTGCTCTGTCTTCATTCAGAGCTGGTCGAGCACAAGGAAGTCTTGGGCAAGTGAGGTCATTAACTTTGGCTGTGCATGTTGTTAACACAGCCACACAGCTCTCCAACGGGGGCACAGGGAGACCTTCTTTATGCCTGCCTGTGTAGCAGATATTCATATAGGAGCATCCGCCTTTTACACTGACACATCTTTGCAGAGAATGGGGCTTTGTTTAAGAAGAGCCACCAACTATTCACTGCCAGAGAGACCAAGAAGGAATTCAGACATGATCCTATTGCGTGGAGCCTTCTGATTGTCATCTGCCTAAATGGCCAATAACTGCATAAAGCCACAGCTAAGTGACCAGGTTAAGACTTTTTTAGAAAACCAAAGGTCTAAAAGTCAGCTACTAAATCCATATGCAGGCTCTTCAAAAAAGACAGCTTGGTTTTCAGAGTAGACAAGCCTCACAGCACTTCCCAGGGCAAGTTGAGATGTGCAGCATTTATGAAAATCACCTTTCAGCTGTGTGTCTATGGATGCTGGGCAGCCTGCTTTAGGCACCAGTGTTAGCACATGTTGGTGGCAAGATGGTGTGGCAGTGAGTGGTACCTATAAGATGTCAGCCGGTGGGAACCACATGAAGGAATTGAAATTCTAGCCTTGTTTCTCTGTGTCTGGCTGCCAGATTCTGACTTGGTTTTTGTCTCTTGCCTCCTCCTCCCCCACCTTCCATTTTAATTTCTTTCCACCGCATTCACCCTGCTGTGGTCTTTGACCTGCTCTTGTCCCTCCTGGTTTCTTCCTTCAGAACATGCTCTTGCAGGGAAAGGAAGACAGAGTGAAACATTAGACTGCATGTTACGATGATTAAAAGGCATGTAAGAAAACCAAGGCTGTCATTTTAATCTCTCACTAATGTTCATTGGCATGTCTTTGAGATAGGGTACTGTGCTGACAATAGTGATGGACAGGGTGTGAGAGTGGCCCCTTGAACCCAGGGGCCTCCCAGGAATAGATCATGTCTAGACCTGGTTTGCATCAAGGGCCAAACCGGATAAGCTGATTAGCCAATTAGAAATAGTTCAGCCACTGGAGTAGAGCGACCAAAGAGAGATGAAACTGGAGGTCATGTGGATATCACAACTGATTAATAATCCCATGGTGATGTGGAACCTGGGAGGGGTTGGTGCTAAAGGGGGAGGAAGAGTCCCAAGTACAAAACCAGGAGATGAACAGAAGATGTTTTGTGTGTGTGTGTTTTTCTCTCTAGAACCTGACCAAGAAGAAAGATAGAACATCAAGCCTAAATGTGGAGAACAGTGGCATTTGAGCCCCACCAAAATATTTCTACCATGTCCTTTAAATGTCATATGAAAAAGTCTCACTCTAGAGGTTTAATTTCCTATCTTTACCAGTGTATTAGTTTTTGTTGCTTTATTCCCATCAGTTCCTACTATATATGGATACTACTAACACTAAATATGTTTTTTATCACGAAACTCATAGAATTTTTCATTTTGGGCACCATTAGTCAGGGATCGTGTGAATCATAGGAGTTTAAAATTACTTGGAACAATGTTGAAAGCCAAACAGAATCAATACAGAGGTGACAACTTTTAATAAATGAAAGGGAAGGCACCACCTCTGCATCACTAGTGCCCTAAATCCAGATATTACCCAATTAAAGGTGATCAGGCTACTGCTTGCTCCCTTGCTCCCAGAGACACAAAAGACCATGACCTTTCCTGTGGCGTGCCTGGCTGGCAGGGTAGCATTATCCATCTTCCTTGCCTTCCACACTGGGTAAGACATAGGAAAAGATTGTCTTGCACTGAGGGATGTGATCCTCTGCATCCTGTGCTGACCTCCTGCTTGTTCAGTCCACCTGGAGAAAGGAAGACAGCAGGAGAGTGAAATAAGGGGCCTGTGTGTGTACACACAGGTGGAAGCAGGTGTTGATATGCTGCCCTGTGTCTAACACCTGCCCTTCTCCCCGCTTACACCAGCGTTTCAGGGAGAGAGCGGAAAGATGCGGTATGCCCTGGTCAACTGTAGCCCAAAGTGTGTCTTCCACCCAGGCACAGCAGAGGCATTCAGGAGCTGTCAAGCAAGACAACGACAAACATCCCCAAGTGACAGAGAACAATGGTGCAGTGGGAATACCCATTTTGAACATGTAGGAACATCTGGGTGTAGAGGAATTCCTTCTCTCTTCTCTCTGGGTTTTTGAAGAAAAGGCATGCCAAAAGGTTGCTTAAAGTCAAGACAGGATGCACATGGATAACTCCCTTAAACTTCTTTGTTTTAAATATTGGCTTTCCCTCTTTGGGTCATAGGCCAGAGTTGTGCATTCAGCTATCCAGACCTTTTGGAGAGGCTACCTAAAGCTGTCTGTACCTGCAATTCACCTTAAACAAAAATGCATGTCTAAAGGCTTTCCAAGGTGGAGATCTCTTTCCCAAAAAAATCCTGGTGTGCTACTCTTCTGACCATCATGAAAGTTTTCCTAGTAATGCCTGATCTGCATCTTTCCTGCTGCATTTATGACTTCTAGTTCTCATGTTGAAAGAACAGGTCATTTCCTTATTTTCTGTAGAGGCTTTACTTACCTGAAGTTTACTTCATGCCTCTTCCACTGTTAAACAGCCTCCATGCAAAATTCTTCAGTAATTATTTTTCCAGTTGTCTGCACTATTATATTGCTCCCGTGCTGCCTTCCTCCGAACACTCCATATCTTTTCAGAAGAATGGTGCCCAAAACTGGACCATGTATTCCCCTTGAGGCACTCCCAGTGCTGATAGAAGGTATCATTCAAGATCTATTCCCACTCACATATCTCAGGATAATAATTGACATTTTCACAGGAGTATTACACAGCTGGCTTAGTTGGCAACTCCTTCTGTGATTCACTAGAGTACCTTCTTGTCCTTTTCTTCAAATTTTCTAAAAATCATTCCTTGTTATGAGCTTATGCTGATGATTATTCCTGCCTAAGTGTATGTGTCATGTGTGTTCCTGTTGAATTGCATTTATTTTTTTTCAGAGCATTCATCCAGTTTGGCAAGATCATTTTGAATTCTAATCCTGTCCTCTTTCAAACTCACAAGCAATTCCTGCCTGGTGTCATCTGTAAATTTAAACATTCTCAACATTCTGTCATAAGGTCATTAGCAAAAATATTCCACACTCATTCCAGGCGGTCTCTTACATTTCTGGGCAACGCATAATGTGTTGAAGCATTTCCATGACTGACAATTTCCTTCATTTGTGTTATTGCTGAGAACTTTGGTTCTGGGCTGTGTGGTCACCAAGGTTAAGAAAAACTCTTGCATGCAGATGAAGTGAGCATTCCTGCTGTCATGGCATGCTACATCCCCTTTGCACTTAAGGACTCAAAAGAGATGTATGTCTTTCTAGTCTGAAGGAAATAGACTAAATTCTGCATAGTAAGATAGGCACTTTTTCCCCTTATCTTCACTTGCTCATAGTGGTGAGTTTCAAACCTCATTCTCAAGCTAAGACAAATCTATTTTTAAGTCATTTGCTTTCAGTTTAGAGTTTCCTGTGAGCAAATTGTGGGTTGAAAGACAGAGTGGTGTCCTATGCACCAGTACCTACAAAAAAAGAAGAATGTTTGACTCTCACAAAAATTATTTTATTACCTGTGAGATGATGTTTCAGGATGAGGACAAGGTCCATGAAGTAAAAACCACATGGTCAACATGTGCTCACACATACACCACAGCAAACCAAATGAAGACCAAACTAGGAAAGAAATAAGGAAAGAAATGAAACTAGGAAGAATAAGGCTATTTGTCACAGGGCCACAGAAGAAACGGAAGAGGATAGTGCATCAGTCTTGGATGTTAGCATAGTAATGAAAGAAGAATGGTGAAGTCAGCATTTAATAAACATTCTGCATATTCTAACTGACAGTTTTTATATAGGATCAAGCTTCACTGTAATAATAGAGACATGGTTGAGCCACTCATATGACTGGAATGTTAACAGGAAAAGATGCTGCTTGTTAAAGAATGGACAGCGGAGAGAGAAAAGAGGTGTCACTTTGTAAGCCGTATATGTAAAAGCTTGTTCTGAAATCCAGAAGAGGGATGGACTTAGCCTTACTGAAAGTCTGCAAAGGTGGAAAGAGGATACCATTGTCAGAGTTTATTGGAGTCTACTAAAGGCCAACCATCCATGAAGATAAGATGTATGAGGATCTTTGGAAGTAACTAACAGAGACACGTGTAGCAAAGGTCTTGTAGAAATTGGAAGGTTTTAGCTGTATTTAGAGACATTTGTTGAAAAAAATAATTCAGCAGCTTACAACCTCCCCAGCAGCTTTATGGCATAGGCTTACCACAACTTTTGTTTGGACTCAGAAGACCCAGAAAGGAAGGAAAAGGTCCTCTGGGTTTGAGTCTCAGTACGAGGGAGGAGCAGTGTAAGAAAAGAAAGATGGAAGACAATGGGGATGGGAGATACCATGAAAAGGTAGATTTCATGGTTCTTGAAGATGCAAGTCAGAAGAAGAGAAGAAAAAACAATCCAAGGGGTTTCAGACCAGCAGACTTCAATAAACTTAGGAAACTGACATGTAATATCCTGTGGGACACCATCAAGAAAAAGAGAACTTAGAGTGAGTTAGCAGTTCCACAAAGAAACAGTGCTAAAGGCAGAAATGTAGATGCAGAAGAAAGGCCAGAAATGGAAAAGACATTGGTTTCTCTTCATTGACCTCAAAGACAAAAAAGAATCACAACAAGTAGAAAAAAACCCATGTGTCTAAGGATGAGTATGAACACAGCCATGTGAAACAAGGTCAGGAAAATTAAAATTGAATTATCAAGAGACACCAAAGGTAACAGAATGTAATCATTCACTAAAAGGAAGATGGAGGAAAATGTCAGTTCACTACTCTGTGAAGAGGGAAGACAATGGAGAGATTACGAGTAGATCAAAGTGTATATAATTTTTATTGTTGCTTTGTTGTTTGTTTGTTTGTTTTTTCTCATCTGAAACTGTCAAATGTGAGGTTGCCATTAACACAGTTAATAACAATGGAAATGAGGTAAGATTTAATGCTAGAGTAGGGAAAGAACAGCCTCGGGAATATTTAGGAAAACAAGACTTTATGCAGAAGGAAAAAGAGTTCTGTTACCATACATCTCAGCAAACCATCTGGTTCCAGAATGATCTTAAAAAGTTGAAGAAATAGTCTGAAAAAGGTGGACAGGATGACAGAGCAAGATCAAGGGATTAAGCCCAGGTAAACTCTGGAGATTGCAAACATAGAATATTTTATGATGCTAAAAATGCAGAAACATATTTTGGTTAGAAAGGAGTCTCTGGGAAAAGGATTTGTGGGTTATATGAACCTGAAACAGCAATGATAGATTGGTGTGGAAAAAGCAAATTATTACATGGAATGTGTAAACAGGAATTCAAGCATACACACTATGAATAGTGATATTGCTCTTTACTTAGTAGTGGGGAGGCCTTCACTGAAGTATTATTCCTTGAGTTTAAGGCATGCACTTCCACAAAATGAAGAGCAAGGACTGACAGAAATGTAGAAAATGTGGTCTATGAAAAAAAAAGGACTTTAAAAAATCAGCATTGTTTAATGGAGAAGAGACTGAATAAGAAATGATAACATGCTCTCAACGTGTAGATGGCTGTTGTAGAGTCAAAGGGGATCTACTGTTTTAGTTGTACAGACACAGCAAATCTGTGGTTTTCCACTGCTACAAGAAAAGCAATTTAGGCATTCAAAAGACTTTCCCAGGAGCAAGTATATTAATAGGTTGCTTAAGAATGATATGGAATAACCATCTCAGAATTTCTTTAGGACCAATAAACAGATACCTTCATTAGGAATAGTACAGCTGGTCTTGCTTTAGGACAGAGAGAAACACTCTTATTACATTTTGAACCCCTCTCCCATTTGTAGCCATGTCAACCTGAATGATGTGGAAGACCTGGTGACAGAGGATGCAGAGAAGGTGGAGTTATTGAATTCCTTCTTTGCTTCAGTCTTCACTGCTAAGACCAGCCCTCAGGAATCCCTGACCCTGGTAGTAACAGTGAAAGCCCGGAAGGAGGAAGTGTCTCCACTGGTCGATGAGGATTGGGTTAGAAATCACTTGCATAAACTCAACATGCACAAATCCATGGGTCCTAACGGGCTGCACCCACGAATGCTGAGGGAGCTGGCTGATGTTGCTTCTCTACCACTCTCCATCATTTTTGAAAGATTATGGAGAACAGGTGAGCTGCCTGAGGACTGGAGGAAAGCCAATGTCACTCCAGTATTCAAAAAAAGTCAGAAGGAAGACCCTGGTAATTACAGACCAGTCAGCCTCACCTCCATCCCCTGGAAAGGTAATAGAGCATCTCATTCTGGAGATCATATCTCAGCACATGGAAGAAAAGAAGGTTATCAACAGGCTGTGCTGCCATCCAGTGAGATCTGGACGGACTGGAGAGCTGGGAAAAGGCAAACCTAATGAAGTTCAACAAGGATAAATGTAGAGTCCTACACCTGGGGAGGAAAACCACCATATACTGGTACAGGTTAGGGGTAAACCCACTGGAAAGCAGCCTTATGGAGAGGGACTTTGGTGTCCTGGTGGACAATAAGTTATCCATGGAACAGCAATGTTCCCTTCTGGCCAGGAAGGCCAATGGTATCCTGGGGTGCATAAAGAAGAGTCTGGACAGCAGGTTGAGGGAGGTTCTCCTCCCCCTCCATTCTGCACTAGTGAGACCACATTTGGAGTATTGTGTTCAGTTCTGGTCTCCCCAGTTCAAGAGGGACAGGGAAATACTAGAGAGAGTCCAACAGAGACCTACAAAGAAGATTGAGGAACTGGAACATCTCTCTTATAAGAAAAGGTTGAGAGCCCAGGGACTGTTTAACTTGGAGAAGACTGAGAGGGGATCTTATTAATGTTTACAAACATCTGAAGGGTGGGTGTCAAGTAGAAGGGACCAGTCTCCTTTCAGTTGTGCCCTGTTATAGGACGAGAGGTAATGGTCACAAGCTGAAACACAGGAAGTTCAACCTCAACATGAGGAAAAACTTCTTTGCTGTGAGAGTGATGGAGCACTGAAACAGGCTGCCCAGAGAGGTTGTGGAGTCTCCTTCTCTAGAGACTTTCAAGAACCACCTGGTATGTTCCTGTGTGGCCTGTCCTAGGTGTTCCTGCATTGGCTGGAGGGTTGGACTCAATGATCTCCAGAGGTCCCTTCCAACCCCTACCATTCTATGGTTATATGATTCTATGAACCTGAACTTCTTGTGCAGGCACATCTCTGAATAGAGGAAATATATGAGACATCAGTCATGTGCCTGGGAAGGATCTTTGAAAGTCACCTGCTCCACCTCTGTGCCCCATGACATCCGACTGGGTGCAGATATGTCAATAGAACTAGAAGAAGAACAACAACAAAGTGTTTTTTCTCTCATTCAAATGTCCTGCCTGACACGTGGTTTCTTAATCCCCTCCTGTGTGTGTGGGTACCTAGCTCATCATCATTTCCTGATCAGGCCCTCTGCCTTCAGCTAGTCCATCCCCTGGCCACCTTGGTGGGGCAATACAACCCAAATTCTCAGGGCCCCTCTGTACTGCACTAGCCAGGCCACATGCTAATGTAGAGCCAGAAGGGAGCAGAATAAATGGGGCAGACAGCTGTTAGACAGCTGCATCAAGTTTTCTGACCCCTGTTATGTCTCCATTAGGTTTGTTTGTATATAGTGCTGTACAAAAAGGCTAACTGGTGGCACTTTGAAGAAGAATTGTTCTATTACTCATCTTCTTTCTTAACATGAGTTCCCCTTTATTTATTTAGCTTTCCACTCTCACTTGAGTTTGCAATAATTTAGTGCAGATGTTCTATCTTTCTGTAATTTATTAATACTGAATTGGTTTTCCCTCTCTTTTCTATAAATGTTTTTCAAACATTCACACTATGACTGGGTGACTTCCCTTGCTTGCCTCCAAGCAAGGGAGCTGCAGGCTTGCAAGAAGACAATGTGCTGGAGGTATCTAATGAGCTACATTACTGCAAGCAGTTAGAAGCATCAGATCACTTTTAGCCAAGGAAGGGAAGTGGTCAGTGAGCTCACACCAGCCACCCTGCATGTACTCTTATGCTTAGTATGAGTCTAGAGCCATACAGACAAGACTCATGGAGTCAAGAGCAATTGGGATTAGGTGGGAGACGGGTAGCTTCTCTTTGGGACCCCCAGATGACTCATTTTCCTCTCTTTGAGGAGAAATAGACTTCTGGTGTTTGCACAGACAGTGAGAAAGTGACTATCTTCAAAAGTTCACTGAAGAGGCATCCAACCAATGATTCAGCCAGAGCAAGGGGCAGCAAGGCGCAGAAGTGGCACTGCCCTATATGCCTCATTTCAGACAGAAGAACAGAATGACAGTTGGTCACCAAGCTTTTGCCTTGGTTATGTGTTTGTTCACCTCCTGAGGAAGAGCCCCAAATGTCTCAGCCTAGGAGATGGATCCAGCATTTGCCATTCACTCCTGCACAAAGCACAAACACCACAAACAGTTCATTCAAAAGAATAATTGGAAGGGGTGGCTGCCCATATTATGATCTGATGTTTATAACAGTGATAACACCTCCATTTTGTTGTCTGCCTACCATGGACAGGTTCAACCCCATGTCTTCCAATGCCAGGAGGGGAGCCCAGCTGCTGGGCCATAAGCTAGTTTGTCTAGGAGACAGGAGACTGAGCCTGGAGGGTGGGAAGCCCTGGACCCCATCATTTGCTCCATCACTGGGAATGTTTTGCATTAAATAACTATTGTGATGAAGGCAGAGGTAGCAACAAGGAAACAGGACAGAATCAAAGACACTATTTGGGATCTTCCAGCATTAGGCTGTCCACAGACAACCCACTGTGAAAGATAGCAACAACACTAGGAGTACAAGTTAGTAATTTTCAACTCTTCCAGCGAGATAAGTGCAATTCTTTGAGTGCCTCTCTAATGATGGAGATGGAAAAGCAACTGTTTAAGAGAGGTTTCCTTGGAAGAACAAGGTGGGCACCAAAAGGTGGATTCTACCCTGAGTTTTTGCTAGACACCTGTAAGACAACAGCTGAGTAGCAGAAGTGATTTGAGTTCATCAGTTGATGGTTCTTCAACTCTCTGACTGTGGAAATGGTGGTGAAGGGCACTCCATGGAGACCAATGGCATATGTAGCACCATCTGTGCTTGCTGTCTGCACAACATCTACCCACAATATCCAACACACCCAAAAGCTTAAGGAAAGAATGTTGTTTCCATGACCCCAAAACACTACAAATATATCCTGGACCTATTGAATGTATCAAGAGGGCTCAAAATAGCATTTTCCAAGATGTTTTTAACACTCAGTAAGTTCTTTGGATGTGGTTCAGTCTGGGTAAAGCAATCCTGTATGCCTTCTGCTGGGTTTTCAGAGGAGATCTCCAAAACCTTGATGCTACCAAGGATGTCTAGGCCAAAGGAGAATTAGAATCCAGATAGGATAGGAGACAACGTCTTTCCATTCCTTTCTGCTTACCTGTTCCTCCCCTCACAACGTTGACACTTGCAGGAGCAGTCCAGCATGCTAAATCAGCTCCAAGAGTGGAAAGTATTTCCAAATGTGTAAGATCAAACCATTAGGATAGAAGAAACTGGAAGTTACGTGAGTTTTTTTCTTTTTAATCGTCAGAACAATTGGAATGGGTAATACTGGCAAATGAGATTGCTCATCCTTTGCTCTTGCTGCAGTCACACACTTTATGGTTGGCCAGGCTGAGACCTGGAACCGTGAGCACTAGTCTGCACCCAACTGTACCATTTGTCTGAGCAAAGGAGCCCTTCAGCCTGCTGCTACATTGCTGGATATGCATGGTTCCACTTGTTCTGACTATAATGTGGTGATCAAAATGCTGCAAAAGTCATGGTGAAAAAGGGGGAGAAAAATTCAGAAGAGTGCAAAATCAGTGCCCCATCACCAGGTACATTGTGGTCCTTTGCAAAGGAAAATCACATTCTCTGACTGCAATGTCAGGGACTCAAACCAGAAAAGAGAGCAGCAACAAGAGGCATTTTTCAGAATGCTATATTCCCTTTCTCCACTTTCTCCCTGCAGTTGCTTCACCTACACCCTGGTTAATATAGCTATCAACCCTCTTTGAACCATCATTCTCATCCTCTTTCTCCCTGCCGCACATACTACCCTTTTCTCCAAATTTTGTCTGTGGCCAGTGCTTGCTCCCTTAGCTGACTGTGTGCTGTGGAATGTGGGCTCCTAACAACGTGAGGTCCCTTTGTCTGACTAACCCTACAATGAAACTTTCACTTGGCGGATACAGTCCTGTAGTTATAGACCAAGATGTCTGCAGTTTTATTCCAGCACCCTTGTTTGTGCTCTATTCACACAAGATTCTCTCATATAGGCAGAAGGAGCAAAGCTTCATTTCTGTTGACTACAGAGACCAGGCATGGTGCAGACCATACCATGGACATGGTCTCTGCTGTACCACCTGCTTGTAGGGCACTGCCAAATGTCATCCATGGGACAGGGAAGTCTTGCAGCTTTCCAACATCGCCTGCTGGCTCTGTGAGCTGTCTCTTCTTCGCTGTGTGAAACCAGCAACTTCAGCCCAAATCCCCAGCCTCTGTGCAGGATGTGTGCCCCATGGAAAGTGGAGGTCCCCGGCCCCACTTGTTGTCTGCTAGTGTATCTTCACCAAGGTCAGCAGAGTGACACGCTTGCACAGTCACTATGAGTGTGGCCTTGTGGGGCAGGGACAATAAAGTAAAAGACAGGAGGAAAATTTGAGTGACAGTGATATCCATTTTATCTCTTCCACAGAAGCGCTAGCAGAAAATTAAGTATATACTCCAGAGCATTTTGCTCATCTCTGTCCCAGCTCATTTCTTATCCTTACAAAGACTGGTAGCAAGCCCAGATTGGCCTAACAGCCCATGAGGATTCAATCTGCTCCAACCTGCCCACAGTGCAACAGATGATTTGAAAGCTCAGATGAAACTTTGCTGCCCAGAGTTTAGCTCCATTCTCCAGCTCTGCAGGGTGTGGTGTCAGGGGTGTGATGCCACACTTGGGACTGGTCAAATATGATATACAATGGCACAAAACCTAGACCAACAGGGAAGTGGTGCTGATCCTGCCCTGGTAAACAACTTCTGTGCTTTGGAGTTTATTGTGGGAAAAACAGCACTGACTTGCTTATGGAGATGGTTGTTTTAAAATGATGATTTGAAACTTGGGTAGTTTAGGGGGACACATGCCGAAGAAAAAACAAAGGTGTTTTTTTGTGCAAAGAAAGTCAGTGATTTCACAAAAAAAGCATCAGCAAGATGTTTTGTAAATTGCTAGGGATAAATCTGTCTCCACACTTGGAAGGGAAAACAGATAACAGGAAACAGAGAACAAGAAAACATGTAGATAAAGGATCTGGGTAACATCACTGAGTTGTATAGTGCCCCTACAGGACTCACAGTAAAGCCTATTGAAATCAATGGGTAACTTTCCACTGGCCTCAGTGGACCAGGTCCTGTCCCGCAAACTGTGGTGTCCTCTTAGACAGAGGTAAGCTGATGATATAGGAGCTTCCACATGCTTGAGAAATGGGAAGCAATGCAGAGAGCAAGGGATTTCAGATACCTGAACTGGTCTTCTAGTTTGCCAGGCAATGTAATATTTGGTTAGATAGCAGTGTCTTCTTGGAGAAGAAGACCCTATCTGCCTCCATCTGCAACTGCTTTATGAATTTCTGCAAGTGTCTGAAATGCTGCTCCAAGCTCCAAAGCAATGCTTCAAGAGATTTGGCCTTTATCTTTCCTGCAGAGCATGGCTGCACAGACAGACAGCACAAGAACATTTTAATCAGGAGGGGGCTCTATTCTTTGTGACCATTTCTCTCTTCACTTTTGAGATAGGTGGGATCGGGGAAGTGTCTGCTTACATGTCTAGATCTCAGGATTAAAAGCTCTAACTCCCAGGAACATATAATCAAAACTTAGTCAGTCCCACAGGACACCAAAGACTTACAGGGAGGTAAGGAAAATAGAAAGGATTTAGAAACTATACTCCAGCTCGTTCCATGTCATCATGATGGATTAGACACAAATTTTCCTAAAAATGCCAGCCTGGCCTGATTGTACTTGGCCTAATACTTCTTTTCTGATAATTATCCTGTGTTGGGGGAGCAGTTGCACTTTGAAGAGATAAAATTCCAACTGTTATACAATCCATTGTAATCACTCGTGTATACAACACTGTAAATTTATATCATGAACTGCAACAGCAGGCCCTTACCTAGGGGATTTTGGTGTCACAGCTAGGGTACGATAAAAAAGTATTGACAAGAGGAAACATGTACAATGAGGTGTGGCTGTGAATAGCTTTTCGCATTACAAAATGGGTAAACATTATTTATGATGTGAGCAGGATGCAATTTAAATAGTTACAATCAGATCCTCTGAAGTACTTGATCTATCTTTGAAGATGTGGCTCTCAGGGATTATTCAGAGTGAAATATATCCAGTGCAGCAAGCTGTTTTTTCTTTATGGTCTTTTCTGCATCATTTTGGTGATGAAAGAAAAATCCAAAGATCTGGGCTTCCTAAGGTCCCAGAGTTGCCATCTGAACTGGCAGAAGCACAAAAAGGAGACTGAAGCTGCCTGGATGCTGAAACTTAATTAGGGATGAAAAAATCAACCTTGCCTGAAAAGTCAAGAAAATATCGTATTCAATTGTGCTTAGGATGTTTTTGTTTTTGTTCTTGCTGAACAAGAGCCAGTAATAGGGAAGGCAAGGAGAAGACAAAGAGGGCCATTAAAGCCATGTAGAAGACGTTATCTCATAAGGTAACTAACAATAATGAAGGCACTGCTTTGTTTTCTTTTGCAAATATCTCTGAGTACCTTCACATGACAAACCCATGTGTCTGTTTTACCTACACAGGTAATGCTCTCACACCACCATCTGTATCTAACTGTCACCATGATGGATAGAAATCAAGTCCTACTGTACTGCTGATTCCCTCAAAGCCCTTAAGCAATCTGATATTGATAACATTGCAAGGCTAATCACTTAATAATAGGAATCCTTGCAAACCAGACACCTCTACCACACGCTGTGGGAGGAGAAGATGCTTTGCATACATCATCCTGTCAGCTAAGTTTATTATTCTTGCATTCAAGATAAACTGCAGCAGCCAAATGCTGGCCTGTATAAATTCCATCCTCAGGAGTCCAGCAGGCACTGGGCTCCTCATTAAACACCACACACACATGCATAAATCCAACCGGGTAAATAATACGACATCTTCTTATTCCCAGAAGATCTTTTAAGAGCTGATGTTTTCTTTGTTACCTGGGGTGGTCCTCGGACCAGCTGTATAAACCAGGGATAAGGAGTGAGCACATGGGCTATACAAAGACAACAGGCAGGAGAGACTTCTGGCCACATGCAGACCTTGCTGCTTTGTGCTAATCAAGCTTTGTTGTATGGCATTTAAACAGGCACCAGACAAGCAAGCTCTGGGCTTCAGAGTCTTTATCTCTTCTGTTTACCACTCCCCAGGATTCACCACTGTATGTTACGCAAAACATCGCAGGCATCTGAGAGGCACAGAAAGGATATAAAACCTTCAGAGCTCAAGCCGATGTCTTCTTAATGGGTTTGCTGAAGAAAATAATTTGTTCCTGTAAAACATCTGTATTGGTCTCTATTGGGATGATGAACTAGTCGAATCATAGGTTGGGCTAGGAGTGTTCTCTCCTACATTTCTTGCAGAGAGGATCCTAGGAATGACCACAGGTAAATCCTTATAGTCCTCTTTAGCCTCTAAGTTGTTCTGCTTAGGCTGTGCAAATAGAGTTGCTGACTTGGCATTGTGACTATTTATCAAACTCCCAAGAAGTGGAAAAGAAAGAAATCTTTCCACAAAAGTTTCTTGTTATTGGAGAAAATAACAAACAAAAGAAAAAATCTGGCAGGATAATGCTGTCTTCAGGGACATCCCTGTAGATTTGAGCCAGAAGTGACATCCTCTGGCACTGACTGAAGTGAGTTCTAAGGCTGTATTAACAGTAGGTCCAAGTCCATGGTCAATGAAGAATCTGGTTGCCCAGTTCACCCCCAAGGGTTTAAGAGCAAGATTTGTTTCCCTCAAAGGAAACTGTCTTTGACAGCAACAAGGACCAGCACATGGACAGTGTACATATCCACTACAATAGGTCCTGGTATGGCTTTTAAGGAATAAAATATTTTCAGGTTACCAGTGTCGCCTCACACTCCAGGTTAAAGGAGACTGAGGAACCTCCCACCTCATACTCTGACAGTCCTGTGGCTTCCTGGTCCAGCATGTGAGAAATTACTGATGCACTCCTATGGGCTCTTCCACACCTTTTCAGAACTCTTTCTTACTGCCACAGAGAAGATAAGATTTCTGTTCCTCATTTTCCCAAGAGCCAGGCCTATTGTCTGTTGAGACATTGTCTCTGGATGCACAAATGAAGTAATCCCTAAGAGATCAGTATCTTTTAACACTGTTAAAAAATGAAAACCAAACCAGTTTCAAAGATGCTGAGCTATGGGAGCAGAAGGTGATGTTTCCTCTGCAAAGCCGTAAGCAACAAAGGTGACTCCAGACATAATCCCTGGAAAAAACGACTTTTGTCAGTGCAGCCTCCCTCAAGTTTCCAGGCTCAGAGTTCTCAGGAATGAAAGTTCTCTGCAGTTACTGAAACAGATTTCTATTTTCTGTCTCTTTGACAGGGTCACCATAAATAAAACATCTTCATGAAAGGGGCTGATTCACCCAAACAGAAGCAAAGTGAAACTGAAACTGCGAAGTTCCCCTGGTTAAAGTGAGAGCAGCGTGGCAATGAAGTGCCAGACTTTGAAGTACTTGAAACTGGGAGAGAGATGTGTCCCATTACAAGAAAAAAATAGAGCATCTAGGCAAGATGAGGGAAGAAAGTCTTTAAAATGTCTTACATTCCCTTAGATCAGCCCTTTCCCTACACTCCTCCTCCCCCCACCCTGCCATTCCTTCATAAAGGATCACTTTTTATTTCTGAACAGCTGAGATTTGGCCTGATGTGCCATCAGAAAGTAAAATGCCTGGCTTTATGCACTGCCTACTTCTTTACTCAAGTTGTATTCTCCAGTCCTAGAAAGAGGCCTGAAAGAAAATTAGATTTCTGTCAGAGTCCAACAACAGGAGGAAAATGAAGCAATGTCTCTGCTAAGGGCTGACAGCAGGATGCTGTGTTCAGGAGATACCTTGGAAGCTGCTCCACAGCTTTGCACATCTGTCATTCTGTTCCTGGCCAGAGAACAGAGCTATGGAAAATGCTTCCTTAACCATAGCCTAGATGAGCTGGAAAATCAAACTAATGCTGGTTTGATTTTCCACAAGAACCTAGAAAATCTGATCCCAAGCCCCATAGCATGGTCGAGGCTATGCTATTTTTTAATACCACTTTTGGCAGCACATCGTGTGAATGGCAGATTCCACGCAGCGTCTCATTCTGCTTATAACTTCCAAGTCATGGACATCACGGGCATGCTCCCTGTCTCAGTTTTTCAGTTGTATGGTGATCCCACCATTTTCATTGCAGAAATTTACGTCTTCATTTTTGCTTCTATGTATGAGCTGTGTGACTAGATCTACTAGTGCTTGCAGCTATCCTCACCTATACATACACACAAATTTCTATACTCTCAGGAAAACGCAAGGGCACCTTTCACAACCTGATCCTCAGCATCTCTCCATCACCCAAAAATGCTGAAAAGGCCGTGTATGTGGCCATAAGATAGTCTGCAAAATGCATCAGTAGTCCACTATCTCTGATTTTGCAATACCAGGTGTAAGCAGCTGGTTGTCTCTCTCTTCAGTTCCTGATTCCTCAGCAAGTAAATCAGTTCTTGTACTTCTGTGGCCTTAGTGCAATGACTGCAGAGGAAGAGTCACCCGTGTCTGTGAGTCCCTACCAGCTCATCTTGGTCTGAGTGCCCTGACTGCCATTTTAAACATCCCCTGCTGAGTTTTTATGACTGAGAAAAGCAGCAGTAAGGATTTTTTTTTGCATTCATGGTACTCAGCTCTTCTCCACAACCTTTAGTTCCGCTGCTTCCACAGCCTCTGTTAAGGACTGTCACTTACCTGGGACAGACAGACCCCTGGCACCAAGAACAAACTCAGTCCAGCCATCCTGGAGGGTACCTTCCTAGAACCACTCTGAGCAGGGTTTAGGAGCAAGCAAGTGCATCGAACAAACACAGCTTCAGACTGGTTTATTATTTTTGACTCATTGCACAGAGGCTGGAAGCAGGATAAAACCCAGACCTAGAAGGAGGAGAGCTTTGCAGTTATACACCCACTGCTCAGGAACCCCCCCAGCTGTGGAGAGTTCATGGAAGAATAATGAAGTTTTCCTGTCTGGGCTTTGGTATTTGGTGAAAGGCAAGTCCTGACTCCAGACAGACGTTTTACACATCTCTGCAGAGCCCCTGGTAGTGTGCCCCAGACACCTTTGCCCTTGGCACCATTGCAATGTCATTGGGGTGTTCAGAGCACCACAGATAGCCCACTGCCCTACTCTTACCTCCAGAGGGAGGTGGCCTGTTTTCTGTCTGCCACCCATTGCACATCCAGACTCCTTTCCCAGGGTGGCATTTGTTGGCTTTGCCTCTCAGTGTGTAATGTCTTGTAAATGAGTCACTGCCCCTGGGAGATTGTGGTTTGTGCCCTGACCTCAGGAGCTCCAGCATCTGCTCTGGGTAGGAGCAAGATGCTGGGAGCTGGGAAACACCTCTACCTTCTTCTCTACACAGGGGACTTCCTTCAGGTAGAACATGCTACCTATCAATACACCCATGATAGCCAAGCAAACCGTTGGTCAACCTATCCAAGACAGGCAGCAGGAACTTAAAGTGCTTTCTCACCTCTATGGGTGAAGTCTGCTTGCCTTTTATCCCACGTGCGGGGAGAAGGTTTCAGGCAGTGCACGTCAGGGCAAATTTTGTTTTGCTTCTCTAGTATTGTCCCAGACAACGGTGAGAACCACATCTGCTAAATGTGTGGGCGTAGTTGTTTATTTGAAGGAGTTATTCTTTTTTATTTGACCAGAGTTCTTTTTAAAAAACATTTTAAAAAATAGCTTGTCCTTATGAGTAATAAATACGCGATAACAGTTTTTGTTATATGTTAACAGTTTTTGTTATTTGTTAACTGTTTTGTTCTTTCTGATGTATTCAACCTAATATGTATAATCTAATACAATCAAATATGTATTCACAACATATATTCAAAATGACATTAATCTTTCTTCATGTCTTAATATTATATTTTACTTTTCTGTTTTCCAAAGTGAGTCAGTCAATAAATAATGTATGGTTGAAGGCCTAAAGTATTATTTTAGAGTATTTTAAAAGTTATTGTAATTCATATTACAGCAGGAGAGAAGCATCTGCAGCTGTAATGTACAAAATTCCAGTCAAATACACCACACAGTGTTGGAGAGGTGACAACCAGTTATTTAGGTTGACTAAAGCTTCGCCCAAAGTGCATAGCCTGCTCACAGGGTGGAGCTGTAACGGCAGCACTTTGTGATGAACTTGACCTCTCCTAAACAGTTCCTTCACTTGCTTGCTATTTGTTTGCTTATTTTCAAAGCTTCACGAAAATAATTTTTATCTTGGTACACTGATGGAACAAGGTTCATGCAATTATGATGCTCAGCAATGCTACATCCTCCCAGCTTCTGAACCCATCAGTAAAGGAACAGGAACTTCAAGAGATCTTGAATTTCTCCCTGCTTTGTAAAAGGGAGAGAGAGTAAAATTGCTCATCTTTCTCAACATAAAGGTTCTGGGAGGAGTTTGGACATATTGTTAAATATCAAATAGTCCACTGTGGACAGAGCCATGAGAGAGAGAGAGAGAGACTAATAAATTCTGCTGCTTACATAATTACTTGACTGTGGTGTTATCACTTGTAATACCTGTCTTCAAGTTGCAGTGCTCTATGGAATCACCCTGTCGTCTTCTAGCACCCACCTCAAAACACTGAAGGTGGAAGAGCTACTGAAAGACCACATGCAGGTCACCACATGCAAAGGACTCCTGTCTTCAGCTCCTGACTTCATCGTGGGCTCTTTGCACCACCTCAGCACACAGATATTTCTCTTCCTGCCTCTGTTCTTCATCAGTCTGATATGAGGTAATATGAGATAAATCTGCTTCCCACCCACTCTATGAGAGGCTTACCAATACAACTGCTTTTTCTTGGTGGGTTTGGGAGCAAGAAAGAATAGCTAAATACTGTTGTTGAGGCTACAGAGCAAAATGGGAGTGAGACTGCAAAAGGAATGCTAAGGAGGGAGTGGGTCTCAGGTATACCTGCCCCCTGCCCTGGGAGGGAGGCACTGAGCAGAGTCAAAAGGCATGGTGGCCTTACAAGGAGATGGACCATCAAGGAGAGGCTGGGGCTTCTGGGGTGCTTTGGTTCTTCCTTTTCACTTAATCACCAACCAACAGCTAGCATGGTGAGCTGTGCTCCCCAAGCTGCTAAGTAAACACATGTGAGAGAACAACAGGGATGTGTTTATTGTACGTGGCCAAGTACAGTAGACTTCAGAGGATAAAAATACCCAGTGGAAAAACACATGGGCTTAAGTAAAATTTTAACCATCAGGGGTTGCCTAGCCAGCAACATGTGTATCCTTCACAGGCTCTCCTGCTTGTGGAGAGCTTTGAAGTTCCATAGGAAAACTGCAGCTCTTTTTCATTAGTGGCTTCTCCACCCCAGCCCCTGATAATTACACCATAGTTCTGCTTCAGATTATAAACTCGTTCAATGCAGAAAGGCAAAAGAGAACATGGGCAGCTCATTATGTAGGGAGAGCCCCTGACATCCCCTGCACAGTCTCCCCCAAACTTCATCAGGTTCCTGTGCACTGGGGGCTCTTGCTAGGAAAAATGTAGCCCAGAGCAGGGATCAGCCAAAGGCATTACCATCCTTCCAACCCAAAAGGACCCAGAGAAAGGGGAATGATAGCAGGTGATGCACAGCATTGTGCAGCCTGAAGGTACTGCTGCACAATTTCTGAGCTCTCCTGCAACACGGCAAAGCCCCAGCACTCACCTTGGAGTTTGGTCAGGAGTAGCAGAGTGAAGGGAACGGCTACAGCCCAGAGTCACTCTGGGCCAGGGCTCCCACTGGCATTACTGAAATGAATGGAATTGCACCCGCTGAATTACACCCACTGAAACTGCATGGGATTGAGGCCCTGGTTGAACAAAACACTTAAGCACGTGCTTAAATTTAAGCACATGAGCAAACAAATTCAGGGCAAATACTTATATGCTTGAGTGCTTTGCCAGGTAAGTTCTGTTCTCAGCAGCACACACCTGGAGAGAGGTGGTGCCATTTTTTACATGGTCAGTTTTCTGACTATATCCAAGTGAGAAAGGAAACTTTCCACTGGCTGTGGGCCAACAAGCACTTCAGGTATGTGTCAGGCCTTTAAAAAAAAAGGGTTTTTTAAATCTTATCTGTCTCATTATCACCCTGACATTTGCTTTGGCTTTGAGTTTAATTACCTCTTGAATTGAACAAAGGTTCAGATAGGGCTGAGATAATAAGAAGTCAGTAAAGCTGATGTATATAGGAAATAGGGCCTCCCTGAAGGTGTTAGCCCATGCAAGCTGACCCCCAGTTATGAGAAAGAAAAGCCGATAAGGGAGAAAGCTATTAATCAATCATCCAGGAAACCTGGGGATGTGTAAAGAGGTGTCTGATGTTTGCATCTTACTTGCCACCTGGGCTGGTACAAATACAGCAGACCCCACTTAGATAAATACCTGTGCATCAGAGCACAACCAAGCAAACAATGGGAAACTCTGGAGAAAAAAAAAAAAAAAGGAATAAACAAGGGAAATAAATATATCACCATGAAAGTCAATATTCAGAGCAGAAAATTAGAAAGGATACATTACTGGTCACCAGAAGCAGAGATCAAGACCCCCAAAACACTCCAGGTGCTTTGTACACAAAGTAATTGTCTCAATCTCAGAGACATTTTAGTCCAACTAGACAAAGACTAGGAGGGGGAAGTAAGCACAGACACGTGCTAACATCATGTGTGAGCAGCAAGGGCTAGGAATACGATTAAGAGATTGTAATTCTGGGTGCCACATAAATAAAGGTAGGCCAGGCTTGCAGACACACAGAGCACATCTACACTAGCGGCCTCTTAAGAAGACCGTACTGTTGTATGACAGTTTTGTTCTATGTTTTGGAGGTTCCCTGACCCAAGAGGTTACAAAATCCAGATTTTTCATGAGCTTTTCTTTATTTGCCTGTTTCTGGAGCAGGTTCCTGATGGCTAAACAGAAGGAATGGGTGACTGGGAACTACAACAGCAGAAAATGCCATAATTCAAAGTATGACACTGGACCCACAGGCTAAGACTGAACATTTTCAAAAAGCTCTTTGCTAGAACTGATAAAGAGACAAGTAGAGCCCTCAGCAAATCAGAGGCTGAACTGTTACTCCAAAGTGCTATCCATGTACAACATTCCCACTATGATTTGAGCACAAAGCAAGGTTATGGTGCCCATTCAAAATCCACACCTGAATGAGAAAATGTAATTTTGAGACTGCAGTTTGCAAAAAATCCTGCTGACATTTTTGTATTGACTTTATCAAACTAATGAAACAGAAACGCAGTCTTGCCAAAATAAAACATTAATTTAATTTTGATTTCATCAGCTTGGCCAATGTCATAGCATGCTTTAGAGTCAAAACAGTAAGACCATTATGCCACCACTCCTCATAATATTATGGCATGGCAATTTAATACACAAAACTTTAAGACTTTTATACTGGGCTATGAAAGTCAAATATTTCAATAATCTGGAAAGTCTTGTACCTTCTGTGAGAACCGACACCTTCCTGCAGACCATATCCAGGATATCAAAACACCGTTTTCCCATGGTGGGGCACCTGATGGCCAACAATAACCAGGTCTGACTGGCACGGGTCTCCAGCAACTCCATGGGGGGTAAGAGTGGTGAAGCTATGATTCCCGCTGGTATCTGCCTCCTCATAGGACATACGCTCCCCAGATACACATCATATGTGTAGCCCTTGCTTTTCACACCCAAGATACAGATGCATCTCAGAAGATCTTTAAGTGGGGCAATAAAGCTTGGGCAGGGCCTTGCTCATCTGTTTCTGTGACAATCTGCTGTACTTATATTTTCTTTAGGGAAAACCTGTCAGAGTCCAGAGCTGGATTGGAAGATAGAAGCTTCTCCCAAAGGCCTGTCAGCTCTCCTTGGCTGAGAAAGGATGGCCCCTAGCATCACTACAGAGTCACATGCAGAACTGAAATAGAAAACAGCAGAACCTGCTGATTCAGGTACATACTAATACCGATTCCTCTACTACACAGTTGTGGAGTTTGCTCCAACTGGCACTACACTGTATGCTATCGCCTGGATGGCAGAAACATCTCACTGCCCCACTTTTGTGCAAAGACCCGTGCACAAAAACATGGAGACGTTGTAAAAAGCATGTGCTTTAAAACAATTTACAGTGTCATGACTTAGACCATCGTGCCACACAAAAGTTGAAGTCTCTATTTCCCGTGGACTTGTTGCATGACAGAAGTGTTCTACAGTAAGTGGGCAAATCTAACAGGTGAAAGAAATGCAGAAAACATCAAGAGAGATGTTAACCTGCAAGAATAACAGTATATGTTGAACTAAGTTCTGAGTAGATAATATTCCTCTGAAGTACCAGAAAAAATGGCTTATTCTTTCTAGAAGGTGCAGTAAAGGATGAGTTTTAAGGAAGGACGGGGATAATTGTCCTCCAGATATATCCCTTTTTACCTTGCAGCTGAGCTAGGAAAAGCTGCAATTACCAGAAGTGCCCTGAGCACAAGCAGAGATGATACTTGGATGTAAGGGACATGTTACATTATTGTGAGTCTTTGGGTAATTCTGCTGTACCAGCTTAATAACAGCATTTATGATTATATTTACTGGAATGGACTAGGACTCCACTTTCTGAAACAATATCTGGAAAACAGGAACACACCTGAAAGCGGGGGGACCAATTTAGAAGAGCTCTATGCTGGTGAGGACACAGGATTGTTTCCTCCACTCATTGACTCTTGACAGCTCTTCCACATGAAGTTGGAGAATGAGAAAATGAAGCACAATAGAAGCAACAAGTAAAATACGCTTTTAAGAAGGAATATCTTAAAAAAAGGCAGCCAAAAGACTGGAAGAGACAGGAAAGCTTTTGGGAAGAGCTTTGCCATCTACCAAGGACATGGACTAAAATCCAAGGACTTCCAAAACCAGTAAGATCCCTATGGGAACAGAAAAATCACATCTGAGTGATTGTCATTCGGCCTGGATCTGTTTGCCACTTGTACTCTTTTGGTGTATCATTTTGTCTGTAGAGCTTGTGCTCCTTGCCTTAGTGGAAGGGTGTTCTAAAAGAGAGAAATGAGAGCTGCCCTATGTACACTCTGAAGACTATTTTACAGCTTGCCAAATCTAATCCCTTGGCCTGTAGACTATTCCTGGTCACCTCATTTATTGGGACAAACTCGGGAAGAGGGTGTAGGTTGTCTGAGTTACTCTAGCAGCAACATCCCATTGCCAGATGACATTTTCTGGGGTAGGACACTAGGGCTGGTGTTGCCAGAGACCAGTTGTCCTTTGTGGTAGGAAGAGATCAAAGGTCCCTGGGAAAGATTTAAAGGAACTGATCAGCTTTGCAGGTCAGAAAGGGACTAGATGCCTTCTTGTCATCTCTTGCTATTTTCTATGGTTGTCAAAAGTTATTAGGTATGTAAGGTCATGCTGGAGGCTTGTTTAACCCGGTAATAATTTTCTACCTGGTAGGAAACACTTAGGGAAAGCCTATTAGCCATAGACCAGAAAAAAAGTCATCTTTCCATTCAAATATTCTTCCATCTTTCAGCAAACAGCAGCAAAGGACTTTCCTGAGTTGGGTGATGCAGCAAATACCCTGTGTTGTCTATCCCCAAGTGCCTCCTGACCTTCTCTGAACCTTCTTCCTTCAGTGATTCCCCACAGCAAGCTCTATCTCAGCACTCTACTCTTGCAGCATCCCAGAAGAGCAATGAAGGCTGTACAGTTCTGCCCTACAGAAACTTGTGGGACCCTCCCAGGTCCTGGGGTGCCATCACAGTGCCACCTTCCTGCAGGGAGACCACCGTTCCTTGCTGCCTTCATTCCCCTTTGTAGGCAAAAGAGTTTGGGGAGGGAAGGACATGGGTTCCTCACCTGTTTGTTTCTTCTCTCCAACTCTGAGACATCAAACATCCATCCCCACCCAACATCAATATTTGAGATGTGATTTCCATTATGAGTATTGTTTCCCAGCACTTCGGGGGTTTTTGTTTCTTTGTTTGCTGTGCTTTGTTTCTTATGCCTCATGTACTCTTCACAGTAAAATTAAAAAACCCACAAAACAACAAAAAGAGAATAAGACAATGTGCACAAACCTCTGGCTTTTCCATTCCCTAACTCCTTGCAGAGTTACCAGATGTCCCACGTTCTTGGCATAACTGATGTCCCCCACTCCAGCCTACTTCAGGTACAGCTCAATTGCTGTCTCTCAAGGCATAGGGATACTAGGTCTCTTAATTTCCACTGTGGAGGTAACAACCCAGGACAGCACTGTCAAGCACTCAAAAAAAACCCAAAACCAAACCAAATCAAACCAAACCAAACCAAAAAACCCCAAAACCAAAACAAAACACCCCCAAAATTCATAGGTACAATATTTTAATGAGTAATATATTGAAGACAAAGGAGCAGGAGGCAGTTTACCAAACCCCTTCTCCATCAGACTGAATTGCTCTTAAAAAACATTGCATTACTAAAAGCTTTTGCAGGCCTGCCATGGATAAGCCAAAGAAAATGGCTCAGATTCAGTCCCTTAGGATGGATCCACATCCAAACAACATTTGTCCAAGCAGGTAGGTAGGAGAAATTTCTCATGGCTTCAGAGGACTTAGAATTACGCACTTCATAGTAGTATTTCTGCTAAGCAGAAATGGGAGCAATGGTCTCAGGCTGTTCTTCAAGCTGACCTTCCCTGATATAAGTCACATGCAGCTGCTCTTAGTTGTGTAAACTGCAGATTAACTGCTGGTGGTAAGGGTATCCTTCTTTTCTGGTCACCTATATTGTCTGAACAACACCAACTGTTTCCTGCAGTGTGGCCATAATGTTCACATTCCCACTGATGGAAATTCAGGCCAAAAAACTATGAAGTTTATTTAATCTTTTTTATTTCCCACCATTTTTGTTTTTCTGCATGTTGTTTGTCCTGGCTGCTGTCTGACTTGCAGGTTGAGTAATGCTGCTTCAGATCATGCAGGGCCCTGGAGAGCTGTTCCCACTTATTGCCTTATTGTCCCAGGGATGAAGGAAGTGGGTTTTACTCATGAATGCGCTTAACAGCATCGTGGTGGTCAGAATAAGCTGCACATCCAGCTATACTAAAATAAAACTTGGAAAGTATTTTTGCTTCTAGTCAAGTCTGAAGGAATAGTTTATCTTTGAGCACCTTTTTTTTAGGAAGTGAGACATGATTTAAATAATTTTTGCAACATACAGCTTAAATTGTACCACTGCTGCCTAGCCTGGAAAGAGATTTACTCCCCTCCAAGTTTTAATCACAGTCTTTTGGATGGAAATAAGAGTCTGCAACTCCTATGCTTTAAACACTTTATTACCTGGGAAAGTAGCTGCAGGCATTTGTGCAATGAGGAATGGATGCAGAGCACTGGGAATACCAAAGAGTAAGCGGCAAACTGCCCCCCCCCACCCCACGTACCATCCTTGTCTGAGTTATTGGAGCAGAAACGTGACTGGATGCAACCCATATTATGGTTGAACTGATCAACTTTTTCACATATATATATATATGAATGTATTTATAATGATTAGACAGAATAGTAAAACACATATACATTAGGGTATTTTAGGCAGCAAGGAGGCTAATTTGCTCAACCAGATACTCTGTGTGCAGGCAGGATTTCCTTGCCTCAGACACCTTCGGCCTTCCTGTCATTCATGTACCAAGAAACACAAGTTATAAACAAGTTCAGTTGCTACGGCTCATGCCTCCTTGTCCCTCCAGAGTGATCCATGCTCTTTGACTTGGGTCCAATTGCCCTCCTGCCTCCAGCTGCCCTGGCACTTGGAGCAGTCTGTCAAGGTCACCTCCCCTCTGCTGGGCCAGACAGTGTGAGTGCTTGCAGCCGTCCTTCTCATTCTGGGCATGCTGACCATCCCCTAGTGGGTCAGGCATCTGCCAAGACAAGAAGATCTTAGCCCAACCGAGCTGGACTGTATCTGTCTGGATTCCTCCTGTGTCTCCTATTTCTGCTCTCCTTCCTCCTCTCTTCCTCCAGCCGAGATGCTCCCTAGTCTGCCTAGGAACAGCAGAAGGTGATATTCCTGTCAGTCAAATATAAACCCTGGGCTGCTGTGTGGAAGCATTCTCTGCTGCTTTCTCATGGAAGCAGCATTTTACAACTTGCCACTGGGTCAAGCAGAGCAAGCAGAGCAAAGAAGAAGACCAGAGCATGAGCAGCTTTAGCAATACCAGTCATAGACACTATAAGGTGCTCTTTGATTTGACACATTTTGGTGCCAGAAGTTGAATTCAGCTGTGGGAAACATGTCAATGTTTATCCAACTTCACTGTAAAAAATGGAGCTAAGAGAGTATTGTCTCTGATTACAGACAATTACGCATTGTTGTTTTGGTTTGGTTTTTTAAATTGCCTTTTGACTCCCACAGAAAGGTTTGGAGGGGGTCAGTAATAGCTTTTATTGGACCAACAGATTATAAGCAGAAAAAACAGGTGAGCTTTCAGACAACCCTCAGGAGGACGTATATAGACAAAAGTCCACTTATTTTTCTCCACCTGTAACATCTGATCCAGTAAAAGCAGTCATTCTTATGTTTCCTTCTCCAGTTATGTCCAAAACCTGCCACACTATGATAGCTCCCAGTTCCCAAGAGATACCTAAAATCTTCAGTGCCAGAGCGAGTCTCTTACCATTTTGCAGGATTGGAGAATCTGACATGGGTTCCAGCAAGACTTGCTGCACACAGCCTTGCAGCTGGCCTGGGGAGAGGTTTCTCAGGACAAAGGAGCACTTGGAGAAAGAGCTACAAGCCAGGAACCCACATCCATGTCATGTATACAGGGAATCAAGCCACCTCAAAGTCTGCTCACTGATTCTGCTCTTACCTATCTGGGGCTGCCACAGAGCCTCTAAAAACACATGTGCTTACCTCTGCCTTTGGCAATGGTCTTGCTTTTGCTTCATGTCTCTCCTGGTTTTTGTGGTATGTGGGGAACCCACAAGCACCCCCATAATATACAAAGACTGGATAGAGCCACCTGGACTAACCCACCCTTTACTCCTGGGCATACTGTTGAAAGGTCAGCACTCAAGGAATGAAAGGTGATGGGAAAAATCTGTCAGAGGCTTCTCCATACGTCTGTGCTGAATCAGTCACCACATCTTGGTTGATTCAACCACCACTCTTGGTGCTACTCCTAAAAAACCTTTGTATCCCAAGGTACACTGTCGTCTGTTCTCCTGATTCCATAAGTGCCCTATTCCAGCCTAGTCTCTCATCTGCATGGACAACAGTGCCTTCCCAGGGCTAGCTCACCAAGCCATGACCCTCCTCTCTTGCTTGATTCTGCACCAAGATACAGAAGTGGCTCAAACATGCCCACACTGGTAAGCAAAGACAGTTTGGAGCTGACTCTGTCCATACAGACTCCAGAAGCCCATGGGGCAGGGCATGTGATCGTGAATATGGTGGGAAAGCCAACAAGCTGCTCAGCGTCTGGCTCCAAGCTCACAGGTTGCTCACAGCGCTGTGTTGCACCAAGAAGGAAGAAACACACCACCCTTTGCTCCTCACCACCCAGAGACATCCTAGCCGCCCCCACCGACTCAGTTACCCCTCTGCCACTGCTCACCCAAGAGTGCCCAGCCATTGCTGCCTGTCAAGGCAGGGAGCTGCCTGCACACCCATGACCCCTCTACCTCACTGCAGATCAAGCCTACGCAAAACCCAACTTTGCTGCTTATAGCTCCGTGTACCACCTGGGCTCAAGGTCCCCTGCACGGCTGAGACACATCAGCACTGTTGCTATTCAGGTGTCCTGTGTCCCCTGCAGAGAACAGAGGAGGCAGAGGAAGAGGCATTGGGCCCCCATGAGCTGCATCCCAGCCTGTGCATCAGGCTGCACATCTCACTCTTTCATGTCCATCTGAAATACAGCATCCTTCCCACTAAATTATAAAGCAGCCAGGGAAGACATGACCAATGTAAAAGAAATTGAAATTTACATTCGACATTTATGCCTGAATTGTGTTTTTGCTACAGAACTGGCTCAGTGACTCTCAGTGCAGAGATGGTCTTTGGCTGTGTATTTCCCAGCCTTCACTGGTTAGGTTATTAAACATAAAAACAAAACAAAACAAAACCAACCAAACAACCCCCCCCCCCTCCACACACACACACACAAAAGAGAGATATAACTGCCTCTGCCTTTTTATTTTGAATGCAGATAAAATACTCTAGATTTTACGTATCCATTCTCCTCCTCAAGTCAGAAAATGTTGTTCTGTCTGGTCTTTTATAGATCATACTCTCAAACCATCAAGTGAAAGAGAAAATGTTCCCCATTGGCAGATGTCCCTTGTGTTGCCTTAAAATGAGCATGGGGCCAGACAGGGCGTAGGAAGTCTTCAGTGATTCTCCTGAGAGTTTTTTCTACCTCAGAGAGAATGTTCTGTCTGTAAGCAATATCTCAAGCCCTGCAGCATCCTCCCAAGAACACCTTAGAAAACATGCTTAGAACTGTCTTTTGGAAAGGGAAATTTTGCATCCTCTGTGGACTTTCATTTTTATAAATTACACCTTTCTTTACTTGCACAAACACAAAAAAATAGTTCTCCAACCAGCAAATCTATTTGTTGGTTTTTTTTTTTAAATGCTCAGCTCTAAATAAACAAAACAATGCATGAGGTTTTTTTTTTTTAATGTAAGAAAAAAAAATATAACCCAAGGCTGAGGCTTTGTGCTAAGAACAATTTTAAAAAAGGACAGTTCTAAAGGTCTGAAAATAGATTTTTATAATTGGAAGTGCCTGCAAGGGCCTAAGTATAGCAGGCTTTATTACATCTCTGCTACCAGGTACTTAGGTGCTTCTCAGAACCTGCCATTAGCCAGGTCTGTTGAACAGGGTACACAATTATTTTTTTATGAAAATGCTGGCATGAGTTCACACGCAAGGAAGGTGCTGAGCCTTTGATCCTCAGCGCCAGGCAGGTCCTTGAAAATGTCACAGAAGTGATTCATGTGCCCAAGAAAAGGGAGATCTTCGGCTGAAGAAAAGCAGGTGTGAGGCTGCTTCTAGCCAGGCTTTGTGCCGGTGGAGCAGAGCCACGAGGGTGGGGGTGCTGGGAGAAGAGCCTGGCAGACCAGGATGCTCAGCCTCTGCCATGGGGATGGAGATCAGCTAGCAAAAACTTTCTCAGCCTTGGAACTGACTTTCCTCTTCATGCAATACACTGACACTTTTCTCCTGAGGTTTATGAGCCTCTTTTTGACAGGAGACCAAGTGACTCTGGACAGAAATAGTCCATATGTAGAAAATGAAGAGGGAGAAGAAAAGACAAATTCTTTGATTTGTCTGTTTTAACATGGCCAGTGTTTTTGAATAGTTGGTAGGAAGCCAGAACAGAAGAGATGACAGTGTGTCACTGTGCAGAAATACTTTGGGCTCAGAACATAAAGGCCAACATTTTCAAAATAGGGGTCTAAAGTTAGGAGCTTAAATCTGTCCAGGAGCACCATTAGTCTCTGTCAAAGCCTGGAGAGTCTCAGTGCTTGTGAAGCACCAAGCCTCTCATTTAAAAGACTGGAAACTTCTACTTCGATCTGGATGTCTAATCCTGAGGGGCTCCGCCAAAAATCCCAACACCGCTACCTGGGTTTGAACATCCAGATGTGAGTGGGCTTAGTTGAGGACAGAACAAAGCAAAGCACTGTCTTGCTTTGAAGAGATGCTACTTCTAAATTTGCCTCTTTGGGGAGGAGGCTGCCTGGAGTATAAATCAATGGCAATGCTGCATATGTGTGTTGTAAATAAGTGCTGGAGAGCATCCAAGGCAGCCAGCTTCCTTGCTGAGGCGCCAAGAGTTGAACCTGGGCTCTCCAAAGTCTAAAGTGTGAGATAAGATAGCTTGGGTTAAAAAGCTAACCATCTGTAGCTGGGGGCTGCAATGATTTGTAGCTCTTGCCATTTGCCCATAGAGCGTTAGCAACATTGTCCACCCTGGGTCTGAGGACAGCTGTGTCTTTAAAAGTCTCCAACATGAACCAGTTGGAAATAGGCTTGGAAATGCCAAACATCTGCCAAACTCCCTGAACACCTCCAAGCCCATGTTCATAGTCAGCTTGGCAGCCACTGACAAAGCTCCCAAGACTGCAGAGATCTTCCTGTAGCAGAGGAAGGGACATCAAAGGCACTGAGCTTTCTGTAGAAGCTGGGTGTGGATAACACCACCAGTACCACTGTGGTGTTCAAAGCTCCCTCAGACACCCTCATATTCTTTTTAGCAATGCTGCATCATGCTGGGTGTGACAGGGTCCAGGGAGCTCCACAGGGGTCAGCCTGCTCCTTGGGGCATTGCTGATGGAGGACAGCAAAAGGGAAAGTGATGCAACAGTGTACAAATAAAGGAAGCAGAAAAAGTAGTATCACAAACCCCACAAACAAAAGCCAAATGCATCTAAAGGTATCTGTGCTTAACATCACTAAAGATAATAACTAGTTTCCAGGTGGCTAAGCATGGCAGACCTGCCCTAGTCCTCCAGGTGGTACTTACTACTGCAGAAAGAGAGCATTTCTTTCCTTACAATCTTAAAACTGCTTAGCCTGAAGTGTAGCCACCACAAAACGTTACCTCCAGGTGGGGGAATTAAATATATTACTTTCCCTGACAGCTCTCATTGCCTGCTTTCCTGTCATGATTTGCAAGGGCCATGCTCTGTGACTATTGCTTCCTTCTGGATGTGCAGCCCATGTGCATTCCTCACATACAGAAGCCCTCCAGTGGGGCTGCCATTGAGAGCCTCAGGAGCCATCACCAGCCATATCCATGAGGTGTTCAGTAAGGGAAGAGGGTGAGGAGGGCCAGCCCAGGGGCTGTCAGGGTCACATTTCAGGCTGGGATGCAGAACTGAATGGCACCACCTCCACCAGCCAGGAAGAGCTTGAGGAGCAAGTGCTGGCACCACTCACCAGGCCCTGGCTGCGAGCAGCTAAAGTCTGTGGCCACTGGATGCCTCTTAACATATTCCAGAGCCCTCAAGACAAGGTAAATTGGTGGTTGAGGCAAAACTCAGTTTTGTGTGCAGTTTTACTGCACTCCCTGAATTCTTGGTCAACCAATTTTTGTTTGTTTGTGTTATATACTCATTTCCCTTCCCACTTTAAAGGCTATTTTATGCTGCAGTGCTGGCAGCCCGGGTTGACCCAAGAGTTAAACTTAAGCCCTCAGGCAGGTAGAGCACTGGCAGCAGTTCTTTATCCTCCCTGACAACCATGGCAGTGTCCCCAGGCTCTGCTGTCCCTGGGGCAGCCCAGAGGGAGCCCAACCAAGTGGCCATTTGCCTATCTCCCATCACTGATGCCAGACAGAGACACCAACAGAGGCAGCTGACTACCAGGGTCCAGCAAGGTGAGGAACCTGACCCTGCCTGTACGCAAATTGAGTTCAGGGAGCAGTATACAGTATCAAACTCCGTTTGGCTCCCAATATGGACCAAGTGCTCAGGTATTGGTGTTCTTCCTGACCCAAAGGACAATCGAGCAACTCTGACTGTAGGCAGCAGTGGGGTATCTGCCTTTTAATCTCTAATGCAGACAGTCTCAGGATCTGAAGCAGTACCTTTCAAGAGCTTTCCTGCTTTGGGGGATTTAACCATTGCTACTGTATCTCAGAAACATAGAAATGTCTGGGTTGGAAGGGACCTCTAGAGGTCATCTAGTCCAACCCCCCTGCTGAGAGCAGGGACA
>JAAGNO010024366.1:129396-139471 GCA_033439905.1 Ceryle rudis
TATATTTGCATATTCACATATTTCAAAAACATAAAAGTGAGCTAACCACTCAAGAAAAGCCACACACACAACTTTTTTTGGCTCCATTTTTACTCAACTTTGTCTCGGTTGTAGTTAGTGGTTTGGCAGATCTTTCTGTATTTTTGGATCAAACACTCACACCAGGGAACACAAAGGGTCCTGGTATGAAATTCAGAGGAAGACCTCAAAGAGGGGTATTTATTTCTGTTAAAAATAGTTCTGTCCATCTCTATCTGTATTGAAATTGGCAAAAGAATGGGTATGATTTTCATTTTTTTGCAATGCTTCATTTTAAACATTTGATAAAAATAGTCAATAACAAAAAAGCCTGTTTATTTTTACTGCAATGCAAATTTTTTCCTCTGCTATTCAAGTCCTAGATGACAAATATAGGTTATGGGGATAGCATGCTAAGAGGAAAAGCAGAAGACTTTTCCTTCTTATTTCCACTAAACTAAGCATGTAACCTAAAACCTGCTAACAATTTTATCTGGTATCTTCTGTATTTCTCCTATCTAGACACCATCTCCAGACCCATATTTATGTATATTTCCATGCTTATGTCTGTCCTGGTAACTTTCCCAATTACTCTATGTTTGTCTCAGGTTTGAAAGAGATTTTTGTATCCCCAGTAGATAACATCTGACCAAACAGCAGAGCCCAAGACATCATTTAAGAAGGGCACATCTCAAATTTTTAATATACTCCTAGATCCTGTTTTTCTCTACTTAATGTCCTGCTCCTGAAAACTTTGGCCCATGGTAGGAACCGCATGAATGGTATGGTGGAGAAAGTAGTCTTTGTGGTGAACAGGAGGTGTACCGCATGTGCTCTCCATCAAGGCTTCCTCATCTGAGAGGAAGGTGGAGGGCTCAACCTCCGCGTGTAGACATTAGCTGCCAAAAACCACTAAGACCTCTCCAAAGAACCATGTGGCCATGCAGATTTACACCTCTTAAGGACAAAAGCTACTAACTAGAATGAGATGGTGTTTTAAAGGGCATCCATATCTGATCTTAGATCCTTAAGAAGTTAGCAGTTCTGTCCGGAACGTGTAAGGAAACTCAAGCTCCACAGACAGCTGTGACTAGGACCAGCAGCCCTCCAGAGGACTGTGAAGGGTTGTGCTATATAGGACCATGCAAGATTATGTGTGGTACTGTACAAACAGAGCAGAACAAAAGTTAATCCTTGCCCTGAAGGGTTTCGATGAGAGAAGAAAAGATTCTTTGCAAAAAAAGCCTCACCCCAGACATTCAAGTGTACAGGAATGAGTCACCTGGTCAAATGTTGTAGTGGTACCTGAGAAAGAAATGATTTCACAGGACTGTGGCAAAACCCCTCCTGCCACAGATCATTTAGAGTGCTTTGAAACATATTAAAAAATAACCCTAATGTTTGTTGGTATTTTTTTTTTTCCCAGCAGACTGCTGTGTGCAATATCTCGTGCCATGACCAGCACATTAGTGCTGCACTGGTGGGTGTGGAGGACATCAGGAAATCACTGTGTGTATTTTTAGGCCACTTGAGTTCTGGCATTATATAGCCTGGGACTTCAGCTCAGCAACTTCCAGCTATACCATCTTAAGCCATGCTGAAGAAAACTGATATACTCTTTCATTTGATACTTTCCACAATTAAGCCAGGGAATTTCTCATACATCACACCCTTGCTAGAGTAAACTGTGAGGCTGGGCAACAGATAATGGCAACAACTTTGATTCCTTTTTTCTTTACCCAGCTTGCATTTCTGATCTTCACAGAAGGACTTAGAAACTTCAAAAAACTTTTTATAACATAATGAAGTCATCCAGAAACCAGACAAATGAAAACCACAAGTTCATCAGAGGCAACCGTCTTTTTCCAGTGTTCAGAGGGTTATTTCTTTTTCCCAGGAAACATACTTAGTAGTAGACCATGAACGTCACACAAAGGGAAGATCACATTCCCTTCCCAGGTTCCTTTTGTTAATAATAATTACAAACCAACACTTAGCCTTGGAGTCACATGTCTACTGGTGAGAGATGGGTTCTGTCTCTAATCCTGGTCCTCCTCTCCCATTATTGTTTCATTGACTACTATTGACTTTATAGTGTGGGTGGAAGCCAGAAATGAATGGGAGAATTGGATTGGCAAAACTGGTGGGGCAGGTTTCCCTGGCTAATGTTGCAACAGGCCGAAAATAAATAAATAAATAAAATAATGCCATTTATCAACAGCCAGGATCCAGGTCCTTCTAGGGTCACTGTGCACATATGTTGCAGCTTGAAGACAATGGCTTGGAAGACCTAGTTGAGTCTTGGAAGTGCAGTCACATTTCCATAGTCTCAGTCCACACCTGAGGTTAATTCAGTTTTATATGTCCTCTAGGTTCACCAGCAAATGCCCAGTTGAAACAAACTCTAATTCAGATCTGTATTTTTCAAGTCAGATCTTCAGATCACATCCTGATATACTACTAATTCAGCAGGACAGTGAAAGAAATCTCCAGGAAGGGCTTCCTGACATGAAATGGTTACTGTCATTCTGGACAGGAGAAACAGAATGGGGCAGAGAAAATTACCTCATGCTGTGATCTTGCTTACACCGTCCAAGGGATCAGACTCTCAAACTGTATGAATGGGCCCTTCGTATCACAGTCATTTACATGTGTGAGCTGACATTCTGTCCCAAGATCTTCCTCAGCTGCTTTAGTGAGCCATGATTTACTATATTCCCATCACATGGAGGGATGAGATTCTGCAAAGAGATAATGCAGAAATGTTGTGTGTGTTCACCATGAGCATCACTGGCTTTGCTCCACTATGGATCACTTGTGCTGTATCTTCCAAGAAAGCTCTGAACTATCCTCCTCTGCCTCCTTGAGACAGTCAGCAGGCATCCCAAGCCATTTAATGGTTTACTCCAAGGATGGAGTGGGTCTGGGGGCAAGGATTTTCCCCCTATTCAGTCTGGGGACATCTGAGTCTGGGTCAGAGAATGAAGGGAAATGGAGACAAGAAACCAATCCCTCTGGCTGAGAGCAAGAGGATCCAGCAGGGACTCAGCCCCTTTCCCCAATGGATAGAGTCCCATGTCTGGGTAGGTAGAGAGGAGGTGGTCACCATTCAGTCACACTGGGCACAGATACTACAGCTCCCAGGAGAGGCAGCCACCCAGTGAAGAGTGTGATGATACAGCTTTTAATAAATGGTTCAGGAAACAACTCTGGGTTTTAAAGAAACATTGCAACCAGACCAGGCAGAACTGCTTCCAGCACAGCCTGGCTCTACTGTGCTCTAGAAATCACATCTCCCTAAAGGCAATTGCAACCACTTACCTGAAAATTAATTTACCTAAAGCTTCTTTTGACATGTGAGGTTCTTATAACAGTAACTAGTGATCCCAGTAAAATCTTCAGAGTACTTCAATCAGAGTGACATAGGGTGCTAGTCTTAATATGCACCTATCCATACACTGTTCAGAACTACAAGTAACAGTGTCTCAATTCAGAAAGCGTTGCACCTTTTACACAGTAATTTAATGTATGACCTGATCTTAACTGAGAAGAAGAACTGGTCAGTGACCAGATTAGTGGTTGGTTACATCCAAATAATCATGATTTGACTGTGCTTGTTATGTTTATGAAAATTAAGCCCAAACTCAGTACTACATATGGATGGCATGAAGTACTGCATGTGGATACTTAGTACCTAAGTTCCATGAACCTGAGGCTGGTTAGAAGAAAGAATTTCAAAAAAAACATAATAGTCAGGAACTTGTTCAGAGGCTGCTGATGGTAACTGCAAAATGAACTAACAGGGATTCTTGAACTCACCAAGGAAATCAAATTGCAAAAAGGATGAGGACATTGGCATGAAGAAAATGAGGTGGGAAGTCATATCCCTGGATAAAATAGCAGGGATAACTGCACAATAGGTACTGGATTGTGCATTCTTCTAGCAAGTGTCATTGGTGACTATAAATGGGGGCATTCCTGATTCAACATTACGTGGAGTAGTACAGATAGCAGAAGATTTGAAGGACCCTTGGAAAGGAGCCAAAGAAGATCAAGGTTCAAATAACCTATCAACAATCCCTTTAGCCCTGTCAGTGACACAACACAAGGATGAACTAACTACTGGTTAGCTGAGGGAGGTGACGTTGAAGGTCTGGGTTTTACAGGGCACTAGGTCACATCCCCTGTATAAACAGGATGACAGGCATATCACTGATGAGGAGGGTGAACTAATCTTCCTAGCTTGAGTCTAGCAGCAATCCAGGCATTACACAACACAAAAGCTGTGGGTTAAGGAACTACAAACAAGCTCGACATGTTGCAAAATTATTTAATTGTGTGACAAAGAATGTGAAGAGAAGACTTTTCCATTTGCTTTTAAGTAGCCATTAGGCATCTGGGTAGCAGGCAAGAGGAACTGGAAATTCTCATTAATGAGAAGAAATGTGATATAATCAGCATTACTCAAATCTGCTGGTTTCAATTTGCATGATAAGAATGTTAAAATAACTGGTTATAACCTGCTT
The DNA here is from genome assembly GCA_033439905.1 of Ceryle rudis. Lineage (NCBI taxonomy): Eukaryota > Metazoa > Chordata > Aves > Coraciiformes > Cerylidae > Ceryle > Ceryle rudis. The sequence continues at coordinate 133,941 of JAAGNO010024366.1, forward strand.
AGGAAAGATAGAGTTGTTGAAAATGGACTATGTGAATCATGCCATAAAATCATATCATAGAATAGGAATTATTCTACAGCCTCCGTGAGAAAGGCATGGAAGAAAGACAGTGTTGGAGGGAACTTCCATATGCTGGAAGCTCCAGCCAGTCACTGAGAAAGCATCCTGATTTGGGGAAAACTGTAGTCTGTTCTCTAATACAAGGAGCCATCATGTGGTAACTCTTCTGGACTTTGTTCTGACAAAGATGAATTAATTACTTGGTTGCGAGTTGACAGTTGTCAAGGGAACAGTGAGGATGACCTGATTATATTCAATATGGACAAATAAAGGGCTGTGCCTAACAGATACATGTGCACCAAGACTTCAGAAGAGCTAATTTTTCAAACCCAAATAAAATTAGGAATTAACCTTGTTGTAAGGAAAAACTGAGACAGGAAAAAATGTGAATGAAAGTAGGAAAGTCCAGGAAAACTATATTAGATGGCCAATAGCTACAAGCCTACAAAAAAGAACTAGTGCAACAATAGATAAAAGCTTTGTGGTAAAGTTGAGAGTAGTAATAAGGAATAAAAAAAAATATTTCAGTAAATAGATGATAAAATAATACATTTTTAAAACTTGAGAGTTTTAAAACTTACGGTTTTAAATGGTAAGAGTATCTGGGGGAAAATGCATGGCCAGTAGGACCTAAGGCAATTAGAGGTACATTTTCAAAAGGATATTCAGAACAAAGGAAACTGCAGTAATCGCTCAGTCTCATAACTGGAGGAAGACAGTAAAAGCAGGAATGATAACAGGAAGAGGAAGAAGTGGTTCAGTAAATATTCCTGGTGTTAAATGTTTTTGGAAGTTAAATGTCTATTAAAGACAAAGCATTTCTAAACCAGAAAACCCAAATAATCTGCATTTAGGAATCATAAAATTGTTAGCTGAGGCCTGATGGGATTAATTTTGAAAGTGTCTTATGAAATGGGAGATTCCAGAAAATGGAATGAACATTAGCACAATGCCAGTTCAAACAGGGCAAGCTGGATGAGCAAGGTAACTGTAGATCACTTACCCAAACCCCAGTCCAAGCAAAATGGAAAAACTGACATGAGACTCAGCTGATAAAGAATAAAAGGACAAAAAAAAGGAATTAATTTCCATAACATGGTGTTATGGAACCTGTCTCACTGAATACATATAATAGTGCTCTTTTGATGAGTTTACAAGAATGGCCAGTGAAGTCACAAGTCAACTGCTAGGTGATAGTCCTTGACGAAGTGTCTTCCTTAGTACAGCATAACAGCCTGATTACAGATTAGCATAACCAAACATCAGGAAAACACAGGTGAAATGTCATGAAGAACAAAGTAACTAACAGATTTAAAGCAGCTGTCAACAGAGAGCTCCTGGTGAAGGAGGATGTGTTGCTGCTGAGAGTGGTAGTAGGCCCAGTGCTAGTCAACATTTTCATCAATGAGCCAGAAGCTTGAAATTACCACTGGTAATCATTTCTTGATGACACAAAGATTGGCAGATGAGTAAACAGTGTCAAAGGCATGGCAATCACACTGACTGACTGTATCACCTGACAAATTAGGCCGTTCAAACAAGACATGTTTAAGGAAGCAAATGCTAATATATGCATCTAGGAATAGGGAACACAAGCCATTCATACATCCTGGGGATAACATTCTGGAAAGGGATGTTTCTGAAAATGATCAAAAGGAAAAAGAGGACAACTGAACTTACCAAATCTAAGGCTCTCTTAGGGCTGGTACAACGTGTAGAGATATAGAAAGGCTCAGAGAAGAAGGCAACCTTTCCATGGCACTTCTGAAAACATGCCAAAATGCTGAAGCCAATTCTACTTGCAGTTTTTAGAAGGTGCTTGGACTTTGAGGAAGGGTGCTTATAAAAGATCCACATAGAAGTCTCTATAGATGTAGAAAATTTTCTTATAGAGTGTGACTTAGAAAAGAAAAAAAAAAAATAGTCTGCAAGGGACTGCTTCAAGCCACTCAAAGCAGGACAACTTGAAAGCTAACAGGTTGCTCAAGGCCTTGTCTCCCCAAGTTTGAAAATCTCTGGCAATCTCTAGTGCTTTACAACTCTCTACAGTCCAGTCAGAAAATGCCCTTGCTACAACTTGCAACCATTGCTTTTCATTCTTCCACAGTGACCCTCCATGAGAAGTCCGTCTGCAGTACACGTTAGTGGAAAACAGCAAGCAGCTTCCTCTTATGTTTGTTTCTCCAGGCTGAACAATCCCAGTTCCCTCAACCTCTCTTCACTCACCGTATATGTCCCAGCTGCCAGATATTTTAATGGTACCTCTGCTGGACACTTGCCAGTTTACCAGTATCTTTCTTATAGAGCTCTATTTGTTTTGCCCATCTAAAGCCAGAGTGACAGAATTTTTAAAGATGTGAGGCCTCTGTAAGCCAGAAGGAAAGGAAGATCAAGGATCTACAGCCAAAAGTTGAAGCCAGATAAATTGGATTAGAGTGTAGGTACATAGCTGTTAAGCAGTCAGTGCAGGTTCTGGATTCTCTGTCTCTTGATGTCTTCAAATCAAGACCAGATGTTTGTCTGGACATTATTCTTCAACCTAACAACACAATCTTGCTTGGGCCTAAGGCAAGGCTAACAAGATGTGAAATTGTGAGTTGGTGATATGTGGACTGCAGGACTCAACTGCCACCAAACTATGAATTATTTTCAGAATAGTGCATTCAAGGTCTAAACCACTATAAACTCACAAAGAAACTCCAGACTGACTCACAGGAGAAATAAGATGAGCAAAGAAGAACCCAAATATACTCTATATTGGATAGGAGAAAGAAGTTTATAGTAGTGAATATCCCTGATTGAGTTTTCCCTGGTTGGACACCCACTGGACTTCTTGGGCCTGTGTCTCAGGAGGTTTTCTTGGCCTCTCAGAAGATCCCACAGTTGAACAGCCTTTGGCCTTAAGCATCAGATGCTCAAGACACTCCAGTTCCTTAAAAATCCTGTCTGATGTAATCTGAAGCATATGATTGACCTGAGGCCATAGTTTGTCTTTGCAGGGCTACATAATAGTTGTAAGTACACAAAGGTATACTTTGCACAGAGATTTTGAACACCATTAGTCTTTGTTCAAAAGGTAGAAGTGGTGTATTCAGGCCTCAGAAAGGAGCACCTTCCCTTGTTATTCACCCAGACGGCCATGATGGGAATCTGTGTCAGGTTAGACCATAATCTCAGATTTAGAAGATTTACAAACTCAGTCAGTGGAAGGAAGAGTTGATGTGATTTATGTAAGCTTCTCTGACGCATTTGGCTTGTTATCACACAATATTTTTATTAAAGAAATATGTAATACAAGGCACCCTTGAAACGATTAACAGTCAACTAATAGGTAGGATTTCAAGTATTCGAAATTGGGAGCTGTTTCTCACCTATTTCCTGCAGCTCTAGACCCCCTGCTATTTAACATTTTTATTGATGGCCTGGAAGAAGACATAACTCCATTAATAATAAAGTCTCATACATCCTTAGAGAGGTATGACATATTTGTTAGGCATGAAAAGTTACCCTCTAAAAAAGCCTATACTTCTACAAAATTCAGAGGCAGGACAGAAAACCAGCTCAGATCAGAGGTGTAATTTTAGGTAGATGGCTAGATGGATCCCACTCTTAGACATTGAGTTGACACTTGTGGTGAACTTCACAAAAAAAGGAAAGGGATGCTTTCATCATAGAATCATAGATTGGTGGGGGCTGGAAGGGACCTCTGGAGATCGTCAAGTCCAACACCCCTGACAGAGCAGGATCACCTAGGGCAGGCCACACAGGAACATATTCAGGTGAGTTTTGAATGATGTTTTGATCAACATCTACAGGGGAAAAGAAATTTGGCAATTACACACTAGACTTAAAAGCCTGTGAAGACAAAGCAAGATCTTTGGTCTGGTGAAGAAAGAGGCGAAGTAGAAGCAAGGCAGCAGTCAACTAGCTACTGGGGCAATGCACTGAGGGTTGTGATGAATGCTCTGCCATAGAAGATTTTTCAATCAAGGCTACCTGTTTTCTAGAAGCTCCTCTGCAATCCAAGCAAGCACAAATTCAATGTTGTTCAGTAGCTTGTGTTACATGTAAGTTAAAACTAAATGATCCCTTTTCTACGTTAAAAACCTATGAGTCCCTCTATGCCACACCTGCATGCTGGGCAGTCCTTAGCTTCAGAAAGGGTCTCCTTTTGCTGCAGTTTTTATTGAAGGGATAAGACTGTAACTGCCTGGCTCTGTCTTATGATCTGGCAAGCAACGTCAACTCATGATGGCTCTGAAGAGGGCTTTTTTTTGTCTGGTGACAGTCACTAGAAGCAGACAGCCATATAAACATAACAGATCGATATTGCCCATAATATGATATTCTGTTTGAAATTTTGAGACAAAGATTACTGTCTGGGGAAGTGGAATTGGAGGCTTCCTCCAGCTGTAGAACAGCAGCACTCAGGCCAAAAGGCAGGCTGTAGGCATGGTAGGAGGAAACTGGGCATTTTATATAGAAGTTTAGAGCTCTGCTAATTGTTTGTCTGGCCTTACACTTCCTACTTAACACTGCAGAGATCTGTACAACTTTCCAGGAGAAAGGTTGAGCATTACTGGAGTTTTACTTAACAAGTCCCTTGCTAGTGCAAGAGAATACAGAACAAGACACAGTGTACAGCAGCCTTGTTTCCTTGTACTTTGTGTTTGTGGCTTTTGGTCCTTTTTTACATTCACTGCAGGTCCTTTGCTAAAGGACTATTTTCGGGACATGAAAAGGTGTCCCATAGTCATACCATATTAATGTCTGGTGGTGAACAGTGCACATGTTCTTGCTGGAGAAGGCAACAGTTGTCTAGCTGCTGAATGGTAGACTTGATGACCAGAAAGATGCTACTATGCTCCAGCACTTTGGTAAGAACCGTTTTTCCCAGGGTTTGCATTCCAGGCTGCAATCTAACCTTCCCCTGCCAGGACGGTTGCTGAACTAGCCCTGTTCTCAGAGACTCTCTGATATGCTGCAGAATCAAATACATTGGAGAAATTTGGTCAGCTAGAACAATAGGATTGCATTACTAACTTGAACCTGTGTGTTGGGACTCAGTGATTCGCACACAGTATTACTGAGAGTCATACAAGGAAACCAGTACCCAGTGGTTTACACAAAACAGGACTAGCTACACACACCTTTTGTTTTCTGCTTCATATTAAAATTCAATCTCCAATCCATGAGAACAAACATATGTTTTCTTACTCTGTCATGTCATTCAGCAGTACAAATTCAGAATAGTAATAGCTGGAAAATAACCATTATGTAGGGTAGTGATCAGTGGCTCAAAGTCCAGATGGAGAGCAGTGACAAGTGGTGTCCCTCAGGGGCCCGTACTGGGGCCTGGCTTGTTTAACATTTTCATCAATGATATAGACAGCGGGATCGAGTGCACCATCAGCGAGTTTGCAGATGACACCAAGCTGAGTGGTGCTGTCAATACACCAGAGGGATGGGAT
>JAAGNO010024366.1:139571-150036 GCA_033439905.1 Ceryle rudis
CCTGCTCTCAGCAGGGGGTTGGACTAGATGACCTCTAGAGGTCCCTTCCAACCCAGACATTTCTATGTTTCTATGTTCCAAATTTGCGTAAAACTGTGAGCTCACTCTGCAAAGAGGTGACTTTGTTTCCCCCTCAATCTGGTTTTGATGTTCTCTTTCTCCTTTTTATGAAAAGCTCTCCACCCCAGAAGGCAGGCAAGCAGCCAATCCACCTCTCTGCCCCACTCCAAAATAAATGTTAGATGCTAAAGAATGCACAAAAGGGAACTATGAAAGGATTTGTAAAAAGGGTTGTTTTTTTTTTTTTTTCTTTTTCTAATTTTGAGAGGGTTTGTGTGTTTTCCACAGTGCACTCTACTTTGTTCCACTGAGGTCCTCTGCCTGATCATCTGACAGGCCAGAGGACATCTGCCACACAGATGGACCTGATACACTAAAAATGCCACACACCTTTCCTCTGCTATGTTCCTCTTCTGACAAAAACAACATACCCCAAGTTGATAAAATTAGAACTGTGTTGAAAGATTTGTCCAAAATATAGGATACGTCTGTGATAGATCTGAAATATTGCTTGTTAGATCCATATCCAGGGTGATGGAGACCTGACATAGCTCCACCCAAGACTAGATTCTTATCTGGAAAAAATCCCTTGACTGCAGCAGCGTTAAAATGTTTTGCAGCAGCTGGGGTATAAGCCTACAGTTAACAAAACGGTGTGTGTACACATTGGATGCTCTGCTTGCCCTGTGCAATCGAGGGAGTCTTTGCTCACTGGTGGTTATTCACTGACCACTCTTCCTTTCTCTGAACTGATATGTCTCACTGTTACATGTCCCTGATTCACACCTTTATAAGAAGGCTGGGAATTACTGGACTTGAGTGGTGATTGTTACTACTCTTACAGAGATGCAGCCCAAAGAGCCTGCACTAGGAACACCAGCCTCTCATCTAAGCAGGCACCATTCCAGTGTACAGCCAGGACAATATATGGAGTCCCCGTGGCACAAGCTGTTTTCCAATGTGCTTTACAGAGATGCCATTGAGGCTACAGTGCAGAGCATGCTGTCTGGAGCAGGAGGTATGTGCTCTGCACAGCCCCTCAGAGCTCAGAGAGGATCTTGCAACACTTGATGTTACAGTTGCATCTGCGAATGGCCAGTGCCTGGATGGCTCAGATCCAGGCTCTCTCACAAATAAAGCATGCAGAGATACTGAACCGCCAGCTGTTGTGCCCAAATTCCACTGTCTGCTGCAGGGAAAGACATATTGCTCACAAAAGAGCAGGTGTGAGTGACTGGCCACAGAGATCTCTTCTCCCCAGTCCATCAAGTATTTCCATGTGCTCCATTCCAAAATATTGATGTGCTGAGCCTTGGGAGCTTTATATTTAGCAAAGAACATAAATCACAGATGCAGGGGGCAGCTTCTGTAATGTTTCCTGGCTTATTGACTGTACTACTAATAGCTCAGAGGGACTTATAAATTGGTCTGTGAACATCACAGTGGAAGCAGGAAAAAAACTTTACCTCTGGCATAGACTGGGAAGTGCTTTCTGGTGACAGGTCCTCTGGGCCTTGTCAGGAACCTCCATATGGAGGACTCCACCAATTCACAAACTCAAGGGTGACACTGGTCATAGATTTCATTTGATTTGCATTGAGCATCCAGATGTATGTTCCCTGCTACTGTGGTATCCAAAGGGGAGTCATTGAGCAGGAAAGCAGGGCAGATGGAAGAGACAGAAGGTGTTGAATGGGGCTTCTGGTATTATTTCACTTTTGCTGGAATCCTAGCAGATGCACAGAGTGCTAAGACACCCCAGAGGTGCACAGAGGTTTGTAACTTTCTTTTAAAGACCACAGCCCATGTCCTAAAGCAGAATGTGATAAAGAAGTCAGAGGTCTGGTCTCTTTCTTATTTTTCTTTTCTCTTTGCTTTGTTTCCTCAGCTAAGGAGCCTATTCTTTTTATTGGAAAGTGGCGTGTAAATACAGCACTTTGGAAAACAGCATGAGAGCTCAGGAACACTCACTCATGGGAACCACATCAGCCTTCCCATCATGTCCAAAAGTGATGTACCAGTATGATATTGCATGGAAGGTTTGGGGCCTCCCCATTTGTAATTCATTTTTTCATGCCTCTGAATAACTCAGTGTTTGGTTTAATAATAATGCTTTGTATTCATGCAGTTCTATCCAAGGACCAAGAATTGCTTTACCAACATCAAAGCATCTGTCCTCTTGCACTGAATTTTGACATCAATTGATTTGCTTAAAATCAACATTCTGACAGATATTCCCTCAAGCAGCTTGTGCTGGCCTTTAAAATTCTTTTAAGCAGAATCAGAGAATGGCTTTCCTGCTTTCCTCTTGAGTTCACAGCAAAATTTGCCAAAAGGAAGAAAGTCCGCATCCAAACCAACAACAGTAATATGCACAAGGTTCTGCCAAAATCAAGGAGTGAACAGCCTGAAGGAGATAACCAAATACTTGGTTATTCACAGGGCTTCTTCACTACCAGCCAGATTATAATTTTAGCAATAGGAGGTACCCGGTTTTGGACAGATGGGATCTGTGAGCTGGCACGGCCCTCCCAGATCTTCATTGTGACCCCATGCAGAGAAACACTTGCATCACTGAAGCAAACACAACTGTACCCAGCCTGGGGATCTGCCTGCTGGGCTGGCTTCACAGGAGCTGCACCGTGCTATGATGTTATTGCATTCAGTTATCTCAGATTTAAGCAAATGCTCAGTTCTCTTGAAGTCCTTTGGGAAAACTGCCTTTCCATAATTTCCCAAATCTCTAGAGCTTTTCTGATTTCTCCCTCTTGCCTAAGCTCCATTTCACTCTATAGTCTATCTGGGACCATCAGTGGAGCTTTTCTAGGCATTAATGCATGGATGTTCTTTTGCAACTGAGCACAAAAATCCCCCTGGACCTGAAAAAACTTGCCCGTGGTCTGTGGTCTGTTACAATAGGGTTTTGTCAAGCCCATTTTCCTTTGTTCCTTTAATTGTGCCCAGTCCTTACATTATTTTAGAGCTGGCTACCAACGCAGCAGCAGCATCCACAGTACAAATGTCTATAGGGCACGGCTTCTTTGTCTGTATCATACCCAAATCTTACAGTGTTGGCGGGCTGACAGGACTGCGCACTCTGGATACCCTTCTATTGTGCAATGGGATTTTACTCCATTTACTTTCCGCGAACTCTGTTAACACTGTGCAGGGCTCTGTTTGCACTCCTGTGTCTATTTTAAAATGACACACCTTGTGGACTTCTGTCATTCAGAATTTTACAAATACTTCACCCTTTTTATGACATGTTAACTGTTGAAGCTAACGACAATACCTTGTCTTGGTTTTCTCATTCTCTGTTGCCTCTCACAGAGCTTATTTAACTCCTTCTGCAGTAATTAATCTCTACTTTGAAGACCTTCCTTACCACAGATCTAGAAAGACATCTGCTACACACCTATGATCTTATAAAACTTGCTGTTCTAATCTTTCTTCACTGCAGCCATGTTTTTGCCCCAGTATCTTTCCCATGGCCACTAACTTTGCTAGATATTATACTCTCAGCCCATTAGGCTGGGCTTCTTATCTGTATTATTGCTGTGAAAGGAAGGAACCTTAGGAGTTTGGACCTCATGGTGCTGAGAGCTGCATAAAAACCAGCCTGAAACAGTAGTCCCTGATCCAAGACAGCTAACAAATCTTTTTTGGCTCATGTTATGTTTTAATGCCTTGACATTACTTAAGAAAATAAATCACAGTGTCCAGACCAAATGCTTCCACTAGAGGCATTTCTCTGAGTACCTCCTGTCTCTGTATTTATCAGAGAGCACAGTTTCCTGCTCCTGAATGTCTTGGAGCTGTCAGAAGAACAACCTGTCATGCACAGCCTAACAAAAGGAAGTAATTGCTCCTTCTGCCCTGTATTAAATAATATTCTGTGTTTACAAACATTTTACAGGATGATCGCACAATAGAGAAGGTTATCCTCTGTATGTTAACACTTCTTTCCTGGAAATCTATGCTCCTGCCACCCACAGACATCTGAAAAAACACAGCTCAGGCACCCAAAGACATAAGTCTGGGCAGAAATCTCAATATTTCAAAAATATGTTTGGAAGGGAAGAATTTTTTTCATTCTCTTGCTGATATTAAGCATTCAGGCACATCAGGTTCGAAGTATTAAAGTTTCATCTGGAGCTTCAAGCACAGGGAACATGCATTTAAGTTGAGGTAATCTCATGATTTATCAAAACCATTGCCTGATAATACACCAGTTGTCTTTTGATGATATAAAAGGAGCTGCTGGAGGGACGGAAGAGGGTGCTGTCAGCCTCAGGTAAGATGTGTTTAACAAAGCTGATAATATCCCAGACACTCTATAGACAAAATCTCTCTTGAGGGTTGAAGTAAAGGAAGAAGAACAAGTCAGTTCAGCCCCAAAGCAAGTAGCAAGGCAGATGGATTTCTTCCAATACCTACCCACAGTGACTTAACTCTAACTCCATAGTCTCATTACTATGCCAAAAGATCTGTATCTCATTTGAAATACTCTGAGGCAAAGAAAACAATGGTCACTGGGCACAATCACCAGCTGTCCCATGTGATGTTATAGGCCAGAGCTGACACCACAGCTTCATGGAGCTCTTTGACAGGGTGCACACAGGAGGCCACATAGGCATAGCAGAAAACCCTTGGAGAGGGGAGGTGGAGGAGAGGATGAGGCCAGGGCAGCAAGCCCCAGCCCATTATAGGCAGCTTGCCCCACTCCAGCTCCCAGCTCCAAATTCTGTATTGCACAGCAACCCAGTGCCCGAATTGAAGGCCTTTCTTGGGATCAGATGCCCAGAGGCACTGCATGGCATATTAAGCATCATGTAGGCATGTGATCCTAAGTTACTGGCAGCATCCCAGAAGAGTAATATTCCCACTGCATTCCTTGGATATCTCCCAGCTGCTCACTTGAGAAAGTCAGCAACCTCATTATGTTTCGTTGTTGGGGGGGAGGGGGGTGTCTCAGTCCAGAGGGTGTCTCCTGATCTCTACTGACCATTCTGTGTGCACTTGTGCAGGTCATTCCAGCTGAGCAGATCAATAGGTCTCTGTGTCATGCACTGGTCCCTAGCACCCACCACCAGGAATCAGAGCTGCAATGTAGCAGACAGATGAGTATTTCCAGCCACAGCATGTCTTCACTACTACCACTACCACCTTTTCCAGGGAGCGAGGAGAGAGGCAGTGGTCAGTCTAACAGGGTTTGAGCACTACTATGGGCAGAGTTTGGAAAGTGAATCACTTGGCGAACTAGAGCCATGGGAACACACCAGCAGGAGCTGGCTGACAGACAAATCATCCTCTCCCCAGGGCAATTCTCCATGGTGCCTGTAGTCCTCTGCCTGCAAAGGCATGAGGTGTCTGGGTATCATAGCAAAGGCAGTGACAATACAACTGAGACATGATTTCTCCTCCTTGGCTCCCCTACCAGCAGGACTGGCCCAGCAATGCAGACACATCAGCCAGAATGGTTTTTGCATATGTTTGCCTTAGATTCAAAGCCACAAATGATCTTTGTAGCCTGCAGCACTGCCACACAGCAGTCCACACGTTTTTTCTCACTGGGAATCTGGGCTGCTGATATAACCAAGATCCTTCCCTAGATGTCTTGCCAGCATCCACACTCTTATGCCAGAGCACTTATTCAAATAAATAATCAGACATGGGCCCTGCCCTGCTGCTGAGGCACAGGTCTGCCACTGTGCAGATAGGGCTTGAGGGTCTCTCTTAAACTCAGCTGCACTCAAATGAAACAACAGAGTACTGGTCCACTCATCTTTCCTCCTTCCTTCCTCTGGCTCTGAAAACAACAGAGCTGACTATTTCATCAGGACAACCCAGTGTTCTGTGCTAGGGAATATCTGCAAGGATGGGAGGAAGGGAGCAGAACAAGCAAGTTCAATCCCAAAGCAAGCAGTAGGGATGAGGGATGAGAATGGACACACTAGCTGTGTTCAGCATCTCAGCAGGCTTGAGCAGGAGCCATGCAACAGTACCAGTAATTCCTCATTTTAAGATGTCTTCTGAAGAGCAAGTCCATGTTCAAGGTAGGCAAGCAATCCCACATGCTGGCCAGTGGCTGTGCAGGGAGTCTGAGGGCAGTGTGTCACCTGCATGTTGTGCGGTCTTGCTGCAGTGGGCAGATACCATGTGCTGTAAGATGGTCAGAGAGTGTGCATGGACACCTCTTGCCTTTGGTCACAGCTGATAGACAGGGAAGCTCTGAGCCCAGAGAATGGACTGAGGAAGAATAGAAAAAGGGTGCTCTATCTACCTAAAGTATGGAGAAGAGAAAGGAGATGAAGACAGCAGCAGTGAGAAGACCCAAAGAGGTTCAGTGGTAATTAGGATGACACTGTCAGCTGCCATGGAGATAAGATTATCCTCAAATCTGACACAAGAGCATGGCTTCTGCCATGAAATACCACCTTTCATAGCTCAAGGAAGAAGAAAGGTATCAGGTAGAAATTCATACAACCAATACATATGTCTGATGGGGAAGAGAAAGAAGGTACTCTACGGACAACACAAGATTTACAGATGTATGCATCAAGATCACTTGACAGACAGATCTTTGGATGAGGAGGATGAAGGACACCTGAAGAAGAGACTGAAGAAAACACCAGCCAGTGACAGAGGAAGAACAGATTTGGAAGAGGGCAGATGTGTACAGAGGACTTGACCAGCTGCTCACACAAGAACAGAAGTAATGGCAACAGAAAGGGACACAAACCCTCTGGTGCTGTGAGGACCAGAGCCAGGACAATAACTGGCTGACTTAGATTGGGAAGATAGACCACTTCTAGCTCTTCACCTTTTTCTATTATCTAACAATTTTATTCTTATTGAATTGGGTTTGGAAATCAGGAAATGCTTCTTTTTTTCAAGCATTATTGTGTTTTTATGAGTTATTAATGAAATGACCGTAGGCTCCCATGTGTCTGATACTATTAAACTCTTCATAAGCTTGGAGAAGCAAGACAAGCTTCAGTGACATTCAGACTAGAGGGGTAGCAGAGATTTTTCCCTTGCCTCTTTTTCAAAGTACAATAAATAGATGTTACAATTACAACAGGAATGGAAAATACCCAGAACACTTGCAGAAACCAGGTCCAGTTTAATTTTACCAAAGTGTTTGATAGAAAATTAAACTCAAATATACTGATGATATATATTGCCAAGTAATTCTCCAGATTAAATGAAATTACTGATAGGTCACATTGAAGAAGCTCTGTGCTGTCTTTGAAAATATGCAGAAAGAGAGATACTAGCATCTTCCAGAATATGAAATACATGGATTGGAAAAGTCAGTTTAAACTTAAGAGCCTGTTTCTTTAATGCAGTAAAACACAGAGATTGAGACAGAAGGAACAATACTACAAGAAGCCAACAAGCCAATATGCAGATACAATGAGGGTTAGGACCAACTGTTAGATACAGAACGGGGCATCTTGGTTAAAGACTTTCATTATGAAGCCATTTATTTGTTCTGTGACTTAAGTAAAAATAAATCACATAGCACATGAGGTTTGGAGGAGACATGAGGAAGGTGTTCATCTTGTGGGAAAGGCAGTGTCTTTCCAGCACTGGACATCTACCCCACGTCCAGTTAGAGTTTTGCATACAACCCACAGTATGCATTCAATGATGCCTGCAAGTCTAAAGGTGGGGTCTACAGACTTTGTGTTGCCTCTACAATCTACGCTCATAGCCTTGAGCGTATGGCACCATACAGCACTTAATTTCATGAACACATACTCTTTTTCCACAGGGTTTCTGCTGCTCTGACTGTATGTGTGGTTATTCAGCTCAGATATTTTCCCTCTTTACCCAGTGCATGGCCTGCAGGCCTGTTTTCCACAAGGAGCCCTGTAAATATCATTACTGAATTTCCTTGTGGTCTTACCCCGAAGTCAAGAGAGCTTCAAAAAATCAATGCATGTTTCTTCATAGCATGCATGGGAGAGTGCATGGTGCTGCCCCATAATAAGAGAGATCAAAGTTGCCAGAAGTTTCTCACTAATAGCAGGTACCAAAATGAAGGCACTCAAGGCTTAATTTCCCAAAGCTCTTGGCAAGCACAGAGCATTTTAGACATTCAGTGTGCTGCTCCCATGGATTTCCCCTCCAGGTGTGCATGCTTAGCACTGCCACACATACTGTCTACAGGAAAAAACACAGCACACAGTGAGTGGCAGAGAAAAACTGAGTGGAATCTACTGCTGCCAAGACAGGGAGGAAAGCATCTGTTTCTCCAGCACAGCATCCCTCTGCCTCACCTGTTATACACTCTTCACTGGTCCTGCCATGACAGCCACACCAGTGACGTCTGTGGCACTGAGAGCAGTTGACCCAGAGCAGATTCCTTTTCTACAGCCCCATTCCCTGTCAGATCATCCAATCTTGTGTGCTGGAGGAGGCAGAGGTCATACCAAAACACAATGTGTGCCCATGCAACCAAAGAGTATCAGAACGTCTCTCGAGCACAAGGTAGAGACATTCCTCATGCTTGGCATCTTCTAACCAAAAGATCAACTCTGCAACTCTAACATAAATTACTGCAACAACAAAAAAATGAATCTTTTAAATAAAAAATGGAAAAAAACCAATTTTGTCACATGTATTCATACTGATCACCCGTATCAACCCTGACATTTCTATGTTTCTATGTTTCCATGTATTGGCTGCCATGGAAGAGTTATTAATTTCAGTCGAGTAATAAAGAAAGGTTTTCACTGCAGCTTTGCTGTGTTAAACAAGCTTCTCTTTTCTTCACAGGCCATCCACTGGTTAAAGGCAAGGAAGGGAGGGAGTAGGACACCCATTTTGGCTGGGAGTTTCACAGCTATTTGCAGACAACAGACAAATAGGAGGACTGATGTCTCACAGCTTCAGTTCCAGGGTGCAGGTAGTCATTGGAACAAGCAGTTGCACATAATTCTGCTGTTACATATGCCCTCACTTCTTTGCTTCTGTAGACAAAAAGAAACAATAAAAAGTATTAATAACAGTCAAGTCCCCACCTCCATATAAATCCATAAATGATAAGAAATGGGATCAGTCCATTACCTCTTCTAGAAAGATCACAATATATATCTTTTCAATGTAAGTCTGGCCATTGAATCTCGGTCATGGTAGCAAAAGTTTCTGAAGAAAGTCCATCACATATAAGTTTAAACAGTAGCCAATACACATGGCATGATTTTGATGCATGGTCATGGAAAGTAAAAATTGCAATTGATTTTGCTAAGTAGATATTTCAAAGTGATAGAGGCTTTTCCCACAGTCTCTAGGCAGCATCCGTTTCAGAATGCCTCAGAGACGTTACCTCATTAATTTTAATGAGAAGCCCAGACGTGCATCTGACACAACCATAAATTGTTCTTTTTGTGTGTGCATGTATGTGTGTGTTTAAAAGAGCTCCCTGTGTTACCCCATGAAGGACCTGACTGTGTTACATGCTGACGTCTACTATTTAGGAACACGTCATCCTGGCTTCACCACACAGTTCCCTTTTCATGCTTTGGCCACCCTTTGCAAATTACCTTCATACCGCTCCTTGCCGTACCCCTCACAGACCTTCTTCCATCTCTCAGAGAGGAGCAAGAGGTCCTCCCACTCCAGACACAACTCAGACTGAGGCCATAGCATCACCCCCAAAATATCCTTGCTCAGACATAGTCCCTGAAGCCTTATATTCACGTCAGTCCCACACTATGACCCACACTGTCCTGTTTAAGCCTTGCAGCCTCCAAGGAGCCCCCTCAAACCCTCTTGCAAAGGACAAGTTTAAAGTGTGCCCCAACCTGCAGGGCTGAAGATGGATGATGACTCTGTCAGTCCCAGGAAGAGGACAAGGGAGGTGAAGTAAGACAGCTCACTCTCCTATTTTTCCCAGCTGACCTTAGAAGTACAATCTGCCTATGGAAACAATTACTTAAGGAAAAACCCTCACTCAGAATATCCATTGTGGGAGGGATGCAGCTTTGTACCTCCTATTAAGGAGTGTCATGGAAAGCTAGAGTCCTCAATGCAGACCATTTACCAGCAACTGTGAGCTCAAATCCCAAGTGTCTGCTGTGGGCAGCGAGCGCTGGCTACTTAAATGACATTGCCACACAGTACAATAGCTGTTTGTTCCTGCATTTATGCCATTTTATCTTACATAAGAAGCAGCATGTACAGCAAAAGGTCACCTCCCATGGTACCTGTGCTCCTATAAAATGCTTTCCTCCCACATGTCCACATTTTGAAGGTGAACCATTTCCCCTTCCAGAAAGATCTTTGTTTTCTCCCTTTGCACAATAGTCTCACTTGATAAACATAGAAACATAGAAATGTCTGGGTTGGAAGGGACCTCTAGAGGTCATCTAGTCCAACCCCCCTGCTGAGAGCA
>JAAGNO010024366.1:150136-178095 GCA_033439905.1 Ceryle rudis
TCTCCAGGGATGGGGCCTCAACCACCTCCCTCAGCAACCTGTTCCAGTGCTCCACCACTCTTGTGGTAAAGAACTTCGTCCTTATTTCTAATCTAAATCCACTCCTTTCTAATTTGAAACCATCACCCCTTGTCCTTTCACTCCAGGCCTTTGTAAACAGGCCTTCTCCAGGGTAAGATGACTACTCCTCCTGGAGAGCAGCACTGTCTGCATTCCTCATTGAGATTCTCTACCATTCCCTTTCCTCAGCTACTTGCTAGGCTTTAGACCACTGCATCCAGATATGGGCCATTTTCAACCCATCATCAAATTCTGACACTACTCTGATCATCTCAGACAGGGGAGGAGATGTTTGGTTTGGGTTTTGCAGGTTTTACTTTGCCTAGCTGATGACTATTCACTCAGCGAATACCCAAAATTAAGGTAAACTTCACCATTTCTTTCTGTGCTTGTAGGACAATTCTTGCACATGGCTTGTCAGTCACTTGGGTATTCCCATCAGTAAGTATATTTATGTTGGTTTTAATCCATCTCAAAGCATTACAGGCCACCCACCAGCTATTTAAAAAGAGATGCTGCATCTGTTCAATGAACAAGTTATAGATCTACATTTGTAAACTTTGATTCAACCCAAATAGTTCTGTGACTTAGGCCTCCTCCATTCTCTGTGTCCTGAATAGCATCTTCCCTTCTGTAAACAACCCATGTAGTTTGTCAATATGGACTATTTATGTACTATGTGACCACATATGAGTGCATTGCCTTTTTTTCTTAATTATAAAAGTAGAAAGTCTCCTCTGGTACTGACAGTGTCTCAGAATTCAAGGGTGTCCGTCTTACCCCAACATCACAATGCAGCCTCCTCTCAAGTCTGACTGGGTCCATATAAATGGAAACCTGAAGAACGCTACGTTTTGTCTCACCATCAAATCTATCCAAGTCTTTGTCCCCTCAACCATATGTGCATAAATGCACTTTGGTTTTGTAAGTCTTTGCTGTTTGCCAAAAGTAGCATACTTTTGTTAAATGGGATGCTTTTGTTGAAAGTTTGTAACCAAATTTCTTTTGTCAGACTCATTGTTTTCAGTTGCAATTGCTTCCATGTTTATTACAAACCAATCCATTCTTTGCTCTCTGTTTACCCTGGCACTGTTTTTTCTGCCCTGGTATGCATCTTTAAGTAGATTCACTACCACTGGCTCGCTGCTTGTTAACACTTCCAAGTGCTGGTTTCACTAGATTCCAAAATCTCTGGTGCTACTTGTCAACTCAAGTCCACTTCCAGCAGCAACCTTCTCTTGTGGTCAGTCACTATGAATCACCCACTCTCAGATCAGCTGCCAAACAGCCATTAATGAGCAAGGTTTCATTTTAGCAAGCAAGTCGATAAAAATGGTCGACAGCATCTCCTGAGAGGAGGTCTCTTGTACAGTTGCCTCTGGGATGTTCCTGAGGACTGGAGAGTAAACTCTGTCATGCTGGAATAGGCTGCTGAATTCTCATGCCTCACAGAAAAAGCCTTTTCACGTCTGTTTTTTTGAAATACCAGTTGCTTATAGTCAAGCTCAGTCTCAATGCAACCCAATTCCTCTGACTCTTCACCAGGCTTTTTCTAAGCGTATGGACTGAATCCAGGTTTAACATATTTGCTTCTGACACTGTACAAGATAGATGCTGCTGACAGGGGTCCTGAGGTGGAAGACTGACCATTTTCACCTGGTACATGGTGTGTGGCAGCATGCAAAGAGTAAATACCATGTCCCGTTCAGACTGGTTGTAACCAGGGAAACAGTGGAAAAGTTCTTTCCCTAACAATTACTCTTTCTCTGGTCTTGTTTTTCTTATGTTTACCTCTTTCCTCCATCCACCAGCACTCGGCCCCCTCCCTTGATTCTCACAACTTCCAGTGTGGTCTCATTTCTTTCCACCCTCAGCCTTGCATGTCTTTTTGTCTTTCGTTGACTGTGCAAAATTACCTCCCATCCAGGGAACAGCAATTCTCTGCACTTGGTGAGCTGCTAACAGGTCTCCGTCAACAAGGTGGCCGTACGAACAGCAAGACCTTTGCAAGGCCAGCCTTTTGCATCAGATGGAGGGAGCCATGTTACAGAGAATGTGGACCTTCTCTGCAGCTGAGGTCATCTGTTTGAGTTTCTATCCCTCAGATGCAAGTGAATCTGAGATTAAATGGGGCATGTTCTTCAGTTCCTGCTTCTAAAAGTAGAACCCATTTAACTCAGCAGATTGCCCAGATGGAACAGGCTATTTACAGCTGTACCTGAAGCTCTGATAAGATAATGGATATGTTGTAAATACCTATCATATTATGTTGCCTTTGGTCAGTGTTTGGGTTCACACGTAAAACAAATGGCTCCAAGGATTGAATAACATCTCAGGGTTCCTCTTTGAAGCAAGCTGGGAATCTTACAGGATTTTAAAACTTTATTTATTTTACTAGAAATTTCCTCAGGACTCGGTAAAAATAATCTGATTGCATGGTGAAAAGCATGCATTACAGCTTGATTTCAAGGCAGGGAGTGAGTGTGGGCCATTTTCCCACTTCATTCATTTAATAGGTGTATATTTCATTAAGTGAGATTGAACCTGACATTTACTGGAATTATTAAGGACCTGAGAAAGGAGTGAAGTAGGACAGCTTAGAATAAGGAAGCAAGCAGAAAATACGTGTGCACATAGTGAGATGAAAGAGGACTTGCTCTTCATTCTTCCCTCTGCCCTCTCCCCTTCTCAAAATACAGTCTTCTTTCAGAGCAGTGAGAAGACAGGCTTCTGTGTAGTTGCCCCAAAGTTGTTCCAAATTCTACTGTTGGTGATGGATGTGAGAAGAAAGTGAAGGAAAAGGCTATTGGTAGAGGGTTTGTCCAGACAAGGTAGCTGCTGTAGGTAAAACCTAGACAAGGGAGATGTGAGACAGGCTTGTCAGGAAAGGAAAAGACTGACATGGGTCATCTGTACTCCTCTGTTGTTAGAGCACAGGGAATATTCTCCAAGGGGATTGGGTGGGGGTTAGAGTGGCTCTTGGTGAAGGAGCAGGGGAAAGCAGCAATCTCCAACTTTTATTTGGGGATGAGTAATTAACCTTATTTCCTTCTCTGCACTGCTGTCCCCACAGTTTACCAAAAAAGTACTTGAAGACCAGTGTTGCACTGATAGCCACCACATGGCAGGAGGCAGCTGAGGTGCTGCTCTCCACCAACACTCAGCATGGCTGCTCTCACCTCCGCTGAAATACATTGCATAAACCACCCCTTGAGTAGGAGTCCTTACAGGCTCCACACATCGTTGCACTCACAGATCACACATGAGCTGCAGTCAGTGCTGGGTGGTCCATTTGCTTCATGTTGTTCTTCTTGGAGAGGAAGGGGATCCCATTAAGTGTGAAATCTATGCTCTGCTGTCTGCTCCAGTTTCCTTTCCATGTGAGTGCTGTAAGAAGCAGCCCGTGTTAATCTTTAGGGCATGATGCAGAACTCATCAGCATCTGTCCTGAGGTCATTAATAAAGCATACTTTTGTTTGTTTGTTTGTTTGTTTAATGTAATTAAACAGATTTTTCTATTTGATTACTGGATCCATCCATATTTTGGCTCTGTGCATCACTGTGGATATAGTCACACAGGCACTCCCACCCTGAGGAGCTGGAAAAAAGCATCCCCTGAATGATGCTTGAAGCACAGCAGAGGACATGGTTCTCTCCCCCTTAGAAACCATAATCAAGTACATATGCATTGCTTTAATTCACTGTTGTGTCTGTGCATCCAGTAACTTCTGCTTGGCCGAATCACTAGGTGAAACAACTGCAAAATACTAGGCTCTTCTGGTGTCAGAGCTAGAACCATAGAAGAGCTGCTTGAAAGTCAGGAATATTTATAGAGGAAACAAAGTCATCAGCTGGGCTGTGACTCCAGGATTCAAGAGACACCAGGTCCCTTCCAGGTTTAGCCACCGTGCCTTCATTTTCACTCCCACCTTTTGTCCATCCTTTCAGAGGTACAGACTCTCTCCCTCATTAAGAGCCCATACAGTGTCTAGCGTAACAGGGCCTTGACCCTGTGCAGCCCCAAGCCCTGCCTTCATAAATCAAGTATAAGAATGTGATTATAGCACTGTCAGCCGACAGTAATAACATGTGCTGCAGGTCAGAGACACTGAAGGGCAAGAATTGCTCATTAAGAGAAAAATATGGGATTTTTTTTTCTTGACATTATCAGGGAAACATGTTCATTCATGTTTACGGTTATTGTAAGAGTTTCCTGCAACACTTATATCCTCTGATGGCAAAAGTGAAACTACATAGCTGCTCTAGGCTGACCTCAAAAACTGAACAAAGGCCCCAGGACAGAAGGAGGATTTGGTGCCCAGAGGAAATCCCTAGGTGGTACTAAGCTCTGGCTGATGGAAGCCATGGTGCTACATCAACCTGCCAAGCAGTCACATGTTCCTCAGTTAGACCAGAGCTGCTTGAAACAAGCCCCCAACCGTGAAACCAGCCTCCCAGTTCTCCCTCATCAATGTGAATGACTGAGGACCTGAGGCTCAGGTCTGACCTTTTCCCACTCATCTCAACATGCCATTCACAGCCAGTAGCAAACTCTGCACCCTCTGTCAGACTCAAATGAATTTTCTCTATTACTGGCACCCCAGCATAGAACCCCACATGTCTTGGTTTCAGAAAGAAGACAGTTTCTTCTGTAGGTTTGCAGCCTGGCTTTTGCTTTCCTAAAGAAGAGATTTTCACTCAAGCAAAGTGGTATTTCTAACCCTCTTCCAGCAGTAACCCAAGTCTATGCTGCTTCTTTTGTAAGAACTAACGTTCTTCTTGGACCTGTGGAGAAACTTTGAATTACAGAATTATTGGAGTGCCAAAAAGGGGGAGAAAGCAGCCCATGATGTAGTTCTGCAAGTAGATGTACTCAAATCTAATCCTGCTTGGGTACCTGGCATTCTGGTGATACATCTGAATGGTGACAGCTATGGGTCAGGTGTGATTTCTGCAGAAAAGGGGTGTGATGCAGCTAAATGAGCCTGGCATCCTGGGAGGACTGGTTGCTGAGCCCTTCCCCTTCTGAAATCTAGGAAATATTTTCCTATGCTTTGTTGGGAATTTGATGACTCAAATAATCTGGGAACTGGGGAGGCCTGGCCTCGCTGTGGAGGGGAAGGATGCTCTTTCCCTTCACTGCCTCCTTGAAAGGAGGATCGAAATTTCTCAGGGCTGCTTTTAGGGCAGAGGCAAGGTCAAAAGCAGCGTCTGAAGTTCCTGCTGAAAGCATTAGTGAGGGACATGAGGAGACGAGTTCAGTTTGGCCAAATCCATTGAATAGTCCAGGGCAGGTCATTTTATATCTGGTTTCCTGATTGTAAAACAGAAGAAAACTTTTCCCTACCTCAGAGTAAATCCCTTGGTTCTTGTCAAGCATATAAGTACTACAGCAGTGAGGGCCATATAAATTATAATTACATTGAGTGCCTGGTGTTGCTGCCTGGAACTAGCACTTCATTCTTTAGTGCACAAAATTTCTTTTTGCTGCTGCAACCCTAATTAGATGCCTCGTCTTGAATGACTCATTTCATCATATAGAAATCCATTTTCTTTGTCTCTAAAGGAAGCCTGAAATCATGTTTCGGAATTCAAAACAGGTTATATTTGCCCATAACACACAGCTCCCAAAGTCTGGTTAGGACAGGGTGGGGAGCCAGGGGTGTTAAACTTAGAAATGGATTTAATTAACCTTTGTTGTTTATTGCTTACTTCCAGAGTTCAACCAGGTTAAGAAAAGAACAAGGAATGGGTCACCCAGTGTTTACACGGGGCTTTTGAAGAATGGCCCAGACAGTTATTTCCCCCCACACACCCCCCTCCGCTATTTCTTTAAACATTCTGAATTTAAAGTTGTGGCTTAATTTTGGAGCCAAGGAAGGGGAATGTTGATTCAGAACATGGTAAATAGGCAGTGGTAGGAGGTAATATGAACTTCTCTGTGCTTCCTTTAACACCAGCATACCCTTCTACCTCCTTAGCTTACTGCATGAATGAGGTGGCAGGGAGCCTCGGCAAAGAGTGACAATTCATTTCCATGCTGTGTAGCATTTTGGTCATCAGTCTTCATATTGTGCCCCCATGAAGCATGTTTTTCACTCATTGTGTGATCTTGGAGTATAACAAATTAGCATCTTATGAATGTTTTGGTAAATCTCAGAAGTACTTCTCCCTGCAATGCTCCTCTCTGCACCCACTTCCATACAGAGCCTCCATGCCCTGACCATATGTCTATTTCTGACAGGAATGGGCAGATCTGCCACATTCTGTGTGAGAGGACAAAGAAACATAACACAACAGACCACTCTGGTTTGGTCCTGAAAAAGTCTTTCTGCTTCTTCATGCTGCATCTGCACCCATATGCGCATTGGTACAAGCACAGACAGAGAGGTAAAGAGGGACCTCCTGGAGAGGCAGGGTCTGCAGTCTCAGTGTCTTTTCAGGTTTTTCTGGGCTCAGGAAAGAGGAGTGGCCAGTTTAAGTTAAGGAAGATGTCATTTCCTTCTTTTCTTCCAGACCAGTTTTTCATTGAAAAGAAAGTTACTGTGCATACTGTCACAGAGTGAAAAATTGTTTTTTACAATTTGATGATTCTGTCTGATGGTATGGAGCAAGAAGCCACACAATTTAAATAGCTGTCATCAAACTGGCATAACCATGACAGCAAGCTCCAACAGTGAAACTCAGGAGAGACAAAGGAAGATTTGGGAAATTATTAAGCCAAGAAATTGTGCTGTGAGTGGAAAAAAAAAAGAGACACAGCACTTTTTCAGTGATTTATTTTTATTTTATTTTCCTTCGTTACATAAAAGAGGTGAGGAGAGGAGAAGAGAACAGAGAGGAGATATGAAGAAAAATAAAACACACATAAGAAACAAAGAGGAATTTTACACACTTTAAAAAGTGGTGTTTTGAGTTGAATATGTGACAAATTCCTTCCCTGTAAACCTTATATTAGATTTTTGGATGGTATAAACTAATATATATCCACTGACTTGAATTAAGTCTCACTTATATATATCAGTTAGGAATCTTGTCCCATAAACTAGTAAAACAACAAAAAAAAGGAAAAATAACAAAGAGGTCACTTTGAGACATGGAGATTACACAGGACAAGGTTTTGACTCAAATGTTGTTTGTAGCAACAGTAGTGTCAGTCTGCAGTAACTCCATCGGCTTCCACCAACAGTTTCAACAACTACAAGAGATGAACTTACACTGGGAAGTCAGCAGGATGTAGGCCTAGACTACACTGTAAAGAAAGAAATGCCCTGCAAACAGAAAAGTATATCAAATATCATTGCATCCACATACCTTTCCCAGTCTGCCATAATGTCGTTCCCTCTGACAATCACTCAGAAGACACCCCACCATTTGGTTATGATATTGAGCTGTGAGTAGAAAATGGAGGGTCCTCCAGTACTGTGGGTGTGATGTCTGTAGTCATGACTTACCATTTAATCTTGTTTTTAAAGAGGGAGGAAGGGAGGAAGGAGGGGGTGGAAGGAGAGGGAGAGGGAGAGGGAGAGGGAGAGGGAGGATGACCTTTGTGACAGCTCTGAGCCATGAAATGCTGATTCTGATTGATTTAAAGAAAGACAGTTTTCTGGCAAAGTAAGATCAATGAAATGGTGGAAAGATGACTTTATGGTTACAGGACAGTTCAGGAGACAGTGAGACAACACTTGTTGATCTGTAATATAATGGAAGTTGAGATGGCCTCTCATTACACTTTTGGACAGCGTCTGGAAGAGTGAAATATCAGCCATGGCAAAGCACTGCTGGAATCCGAGTGAAGATGAAGATGTCATGGAAACTTGTATCTGGACAATCCAAAACATTCCTCCAGCCTTGCAGTGGAAGGTCGTGGAGATACTTGCATGACAGTAAGTGGCAGTATTTGCAAAACAGAAGAGGATGCAAGCAAGCTCACTCCTTTCTAATTATGGAGGAGAGCATGGTTGATTCAGCCTTAAATGGCCCCTGGAACAGGAACACACAAAAAGAATATTTCCACTTGGACAGAAATATTGACTCGGTGGAAGCTAAATTCTTCAGCAGATTAAATAGACTGATAAAGTTTTTCAGATCTCCTTTGGCATGGAAAGCCCAGGGTTGAACAGCCTTGCTATATTTATTGGGTAGGTTCCAAAATGTTTCACTGCACAGATGCTACAAACCTTGTAAAAATTTAAGTGTCTACTGATGATATAATTGTCTGGGACAGAGCTGTCACTGAGTATCAGGAATTATTTCAGCATGCACTTACTGAAGTTGCAAGTGGAGAAAGGTTTCAATTAAACAAAATGAAGTTTCAGATTAAGAAAAAAAAAAAAAAAAAAAAGAAGAGGGGGAAAAAAATCCCCTAATTGTTACAAATAGTGACCTTAAAAAAGCTTCTTCTTCTTAAAAAAGTTCTGTCTCTCAAATGTGTTGTGTCCATAAGTTCACACCAAGATTTTCACAACCTGTGTGAAGTGATTTCCCAAACACTGCCAAGTGTGACAACACAGAAAGTTTAACCATTTGTAGCATGTACTGATATTAATTGAAGTTGTATTTTGGGGGTCATATTAAAAGCAACCAAGTTCTACAGAGATGCTTCAGGTGGTGACTCAGGAGCTCTAATTTACCCAAGATGTTGCATGACTGAGTAAATGCCTGTAATGCATGAAGAGAGCAAAAGAGGTAAGAAAGTAAATGCCTGCACAGCATAAGAAAACAATGCTAGGTCTTGCACATTGTCCTGATTTGCCCAAGTCTCCCATATAAAAAATGCAAGCAGACAACAGTTCCCTCTGAAACTGGAAGAACACCCTGTGAGCCTTGAATTGATGACCCAGGATATGATTCAGTTACAACAGACATGCTGTTGAGTGTATATGCTCCGCTTGTCAGCACATAACCTGATGATGTGGAACAAGCAGAAACAGATCATGCAAACACAGTAAAAGCATCATGTACTGCATCTGCGGAGACACGGGAATCCTCCAAGAACAAAATAGAGCAAGCATCAGTGCACACAACTGAAAACTAACTCATGTACACACTTAACTCCCTACATGTGCACGTGCTTCTGGGATGAAAAAAGCAGAAAGCACGTGGAGCGGATGAAGGCATACATAGTTGGGTCTAGCTATTTCTGCATTCATTTGGTGGCAGGGATCAGCTGACCCTCTGGCACTGATCAGCCCAGCCACACTGAAACCTAAGCAAACAAGACAGTCTTTCTGCTGGTGAAAGTTGGTGTCAGTCCCCTGACAAAAGCAGGCCTCATCCTTGGATGATGTGAAGCAGTGTCATCCCACTAAAGTTAGTAGACTAGTAACCCAGTCTCAGCTCTGGAGAAAGTCAACAGAGCAGCAGCAATTATCAGGAGCTGAGATTTTGGCTTCCTCCCTTTTGTTTTACAGTAGATTAGGAACACAGATATTTCTCCAAAAGACCAGTGAGGTGCACTGACAGCAGAGGGGAGGGGAAAGGGAGGAAGGAAGCCAAGATAAGGAGCTTTGCTGGGCTTATTAGTGTAGTCTCCAAGCTGATGCTGCTAGACCCAACAGTGGGACAGGCAAGGAGAAGGAGGCAGCTCAGGAGGCTGAGTGGGCAGCTGCCACAAGGGGGAAAGAAAGGGACCAGCTGCAGGGTGAATCTGAAGACAGCAGGCCCACTGGACTGGGCCAAGAGGGGGAGAAGGGAGTGTAATCCACCAGCAGAATGACTGGTGGAAAGGCATCCCCTGTCCTCTGACACATTTGTGATGTAATAGCAACAGCTACACAATGGGGTTTTTCTTGCTCCATCATTGTGCTTCTTCAGTGAATTTGCTGGTGTGATGAATTTAGAAAAGTTGTCTTTCAGAAGCTGAAGAGGGAGACGAGGTTTCAGTAGAGGTGGTACCACCTAATGCTGAAGTTGCTTAATACTTCTTATTAAGAAGCTGTTTTCAGTTACTTATAACTTTGTCACATTAACCATCTGGCCTGTAATTCCCTATACTGGGTGGCTGCCTCAAGCTGAATTTGTTTTGTTCATTTGTTTTTGCATTTCTGTTTAAATGGTGCGGCAGTTTCTGAGAACAAGGAGAAGAAAAATGCATTGTTACCCTCAGGGTGAAACATTCTTACTGGTCTATGACTCCCATGCCTCAGAGCAGGCACTCAAGTACAGCTGCTTTCATATCAAGGATGTACTCTTGGCAGCCTCATTATAATCTAGCCCTGTCTGGCCACCTTATAAGCCTTAAAAAAGCCAACATTTGCATTTTGCCTACAGAAGACAAAGGTTTTTAGATATCTCTCCTGGGTTTGTGTTCCATCTCTTCCAGATCCTCTGCACCACCATGAAGTAAGGGTAGGTGCACACACATGTCCCTGCATGGGGACATGAGGAGCAAGCAGGATTGCCTCTGCCACCACTCCTGCTGAGATCTCTGACTGTGAGAGGAGTGTATCCACTCTGCCTTCGAACGCAGAGGTAAGCAGAGACATGAACTGGAAGGAGCTGGGGGATACAGAAAAAAAACCAAACAACCAACCAGAGCTGAGAGGAGATGGGGTATGAGTGAGAGAAGGAGCAAGATGGGGGCAGAAGTACCATGGTACATGGGGGTACATCACTCAGAATCTAAGTGATAAAGAAGGAGCATTATAACCATATAAAGTTCTCCTTTGGAAAGTCTGTGCCTGTACACCTCAATGTCCCTTGGCAGCCCAGGCTCTCACACCAAGTCCAGCATGCTCCTGTCCCTGCAGTCTGTGAAGCTAATGGGCTGCCATTCTCCGATCACCTCAGATGGCAGAGGGCTGAAGATCTGCCATCTCCCTATCCTCTAGTGACCTATGTGAGAGTCAGCCCATCTCCACACTGCACACTCTCTAAGGGATGGGACAGAAAGCTCTGAAAATTTGTTGTGGTTCCTCCCCCCCCAATAAGCAAATTTAATAGCATATGGAGAACTATGCGAAGGGAACATTAGGACTGCAAAGCAGAGTGAGGAAATGCTGGTCCAGAGGTTTTCCATACATCATTAATTCATCTCCTTCATGCCTGTGTGTTATAGTACAGCCTTTAATTACACGATCACGTAGTGTTTGGTTGGCTTTTTTTTTTTCCCCAGAGGACCCCTGCATCCTTTATTGCCAAGCTGGAGGGGTGTGTAGGAAATGAGGAAGGGGATTGGAGGTGGCGAAGAGATGATCTGGTCATTAATGCAGCTGAACCCTGCCTACCCCTCCTCCTACCACCGAGTCCTTGTGTGCTACTGGCAAGTCACTTAAATAATCATTTCCTAAGTTGGCCACTACCTCCCATTCTGTTTGCCAAGCTACAGACACCTGGGGCCACACTGGCAAAAATGCTGAGCATTCTACATTGCAAGCAAGTTCCTGGGAGCTGTGCCTTCAACATGAAATTATGGGATTTCCTGGCATTAAAGGCTGAAAAAATCCTGGCTGCTTTTAGTAATTCCCTACTCACACTCCCACTCTTCAGCTGAGGATGTTTTGCCCCTAGACACAGGCCATAGCAGGCCATCATAAGTTTGCCAGTGATTCCCTTTGAGTGGCTTCAGTATCAAAACCTGATAATAAGGATATTCCAGGGGCTGCTTAGCTCCCCTTTATTCTGTTGTCTCAGCTCCATGTCCTGCACAAAGAGGTTCTCAAGTGCTCCTTTTATTTATGCATGAACCTTCCACAATGTTAGAGTTGCTTGTCCACGCACCATTCTCCCTCCCTGGTCTCCTCCCTTTTTTTCTTCTTGTTTTCTCTCTATAAGTGTCCATCTCTCACATTCACAGAAAACAATTGGTTTTGTTATGTATCTGTAGCTTTATCTTTCACAGTAGTCACTTGGAGGGTAAATTCTCAGCAGTAACATGCCAATGTCTAAACATATACAGCACACAACATACACACAAAACCCAGAAAAGCACACTTGTGTTGATGCAAACTGAACAGAGTTAATGATCTCCCACCTCTAATGTCTTTATCATTCTTACCATTTTGGTAAAATGGAAGTGGTATTAGCTCCTTCCTCTTTTCATAAGGGCTGTGGTAAGGGGAAATCTGTTCATGTTTGTGAACTTCTCAGATTTAGAGTGAAAGTGTCACAGGAAAGCCCATGAGAAAATGTAATCAGTTTGTGTTCTAGGCAGAGCTTAAGTGGAGTTTAGCAAATAAGGTCCGAGGTCAAGTGATGAGGGTAAGAAGTTCTGAACAGTTACCCAGTGACCACAGTGATGATCTGTCCTATACAGTGACAATCCTGTGACTGCAACTCAATGCAGATACATATAGAAGTTTGAATTAAGCCATGCAGAGCAATCATGACTTCAACATTTCTTATTTCTGAGCATTTCATGTTTCCAACCTCAGTGTTTTTTTAATGTCATTATTAAGAGGTAATAAGGACACAGATAATATAATTGCCTGCCTAGCTGAAGTACTATGCAGTTAACACATTCAGAAAATAATTGGTTATCCATTTGGCCTCTGCGACAGTATAGAACCAGACTTTATAGGTCACATGTCACTACCTTCTTTTGAAGGCCCCAAGCAAAGACCCTGAGATGATATTCATATTCTTGTGCATGTCATTGCTTGATTTTTCCCCACAGGTTATGTTTTCCCTTAACCCAATTTTTTCCCCTTTTTATACCTTTACATACAAGCAAGCACCAGGTTGAAGACTCATTGTCCTAACTGCTCAGAAACCAATAAGTGTAAACAGGTATTAACATGCCCCTACAAATACAATCAGACAATACACAGACAAAACAAAGCAGGTTTGGGTCATTCTCTCACTGCACTCTTAAAAAACCCGAACAGGCTTGGATGATTTCTCCAGACCCTCAATCCCTGCTATTGCTTTGCTTTGAAGATCATCCAGGTTATCTTCATCTCACTCGTTTAGTAGGCCACTGATTTCATAGCAAGATCATAACTTCCTGGTCTTGTTTTGTGTGCTCTTTGTGCCAGCAAAACCAAACTCCACTGATTGTCCTTGTGGTCACACTGCATGCCAAGATCTTATCAAATCTGCTCCATGTGTTGGCCCACCTATCCCCTTCCATTTCTTGAGCCCCACAACTCACTTTAACCAACATGCTCACAAGTTCTTTCAATATGACATCTGCCAAGGCTTTTACTCCCTTCTCATAGGCTGTGTATTTTGGATTGATTAATAGATGTTTGTTTTGCGGGTGTTTTTTCAAGATGAAATGGTTGGGGTTTTTTGGCTTGCTTTCTGCTCCTCCAAAGTCACATTGCATTTGTTCTCTGCCTAAACTTGCATTTGCGATTCATCCCAGTTAAATAGCATTTGTTAATGCCACTAATGGGCTTTTAACTCCCCGCAACCCGATTAATAGTGGAGATATTAAGTACACCCAGAAGTAATGTTTACAAAAGCATCCACGTGATTTAGAAGCATGAGTCCTGTCAAATGTCTCCGCGTCAGCTTTGCCTTTGAAAGTCAACTTCACAGTCTGGCATGGACCCAGTGAGCTGGGAGCATGCTCCATTTTGGGGGCGGCGGGGAAGGGTTGCAAGCTTATCCCTTTCTCACTGGACATTGAGGTGAGCATCATATCAAAGTTATTTGCATGCATTGACATTTTTTCCTTCCCTCCCTGACTGCTAGCAGTTTTTAAAAAAACTTGTTTTCTGCCTTGCATCCTTTTCCACCACTCTTTTTTGTTTTGCCCTTCTGTTTTTAAGGAAGCAATGGGCCCTCTCCGTCACTTCAGGCTCCATCTCATTTATGCATGGATAAGCTCTCCAGTACTACTTGTTTTCACAATGTCTCTTTCTAAAATCCTTTCATCTTTCCTTGGCAGCAAGAACTCCCTTCAAATTCCTCTTGCATGTACCCTTTCCCTACAGCAGGTAATGACTGAGCATTCAGATATGCTTGCTTTCCCTACAGCAATTGATATTAACATATCTAAATAAATACTCCTATTTTTACAGGAACCAGACAGGTACCCACAACGGACAGTGCTTGCTGTGTCCCACTATTGCTTGGCTTTCTAATAAGCCTCACAAACGCCTTATCTCAACTGAGCCGTCCTCAGTTTGCTTTCAGATCCCTGCATGGGCCAGTCCTAATTCTGAAAGGAGAACAAGACTAGACGCTTATCCTCTTTCCCGAGCTCCTCCTTCAGGAAGAGATTGTTTACACATCAGTACATCTGAATAATTTCCCCAAACAGGCAGCTAGCTACTTGGTGCTAATTCATAGCTTTAAGATCCACACAGCTCCATCTCACTTACTGCAAAAAAGCACTGAAATTCCAGGGGCCCATATTCTGCTCAAGCTGTGAGTTCTTTCTCAAACATTCATAAAAGGAGGAGGACTTACCTTTCCAGGCAGTGTCAACAGAATTAAATTGCTGAAAAACTCCCCATTGGCATTCCCTGACCTCAGGTTGGTGAGGACCACCTTAAAGAACAAACACAACTTTTGCATTCATCCCCTCATTGATGCCCTACAGAACTGTAATCAATTGCATTGCACTCATCACCTGAATTAGAGGTATGGAGCTAGTGGGGCATCCACTGTGCTGACATACAGAGATGGTTCCCATACCAGCTCTGAAGAGACAACTTGTCTTGTTCCAGACACCATGTTAAACCTGAGTAAATCATTCATCAGTGATTCAGCAGAGACTTGATGGCTTTTGGCTGCTGCTTTCTTGTTGTTTGCATGGCAAAAGAATGCCATCTATCACCATTCAGGGGCCTTGCTCGTGCTGGCTTGCCCTGAGGTTTGCTATTTGACACAATTTCCAAGGGATGATCATGTTAGATGAGTGCATGCTTTCATCTTCTCATGCAGCAAGAGAGGAGTGGTTCCTAGTCTGTAGGCAAATGCATGATATCCCAGCAGAGCTGCTTCCCTTTCCCACTGATAGCTTTTAGTCAACAGATCACCTGCAAAGACCATAGCAGAAGAATGAAAGGAGCAGAACCTCTGAAGTTTCTCTGTGGAGCAAGGAAATGATGGGATGTGATGAGACACTGCATGAGTTCTCTGTGTTTCCCTACTACATAACTAAAATATTACAGAAGTAGTACTATTTAGGAGTCAGAAGATTTCATATCATCTGTTCACACAGATAGCAAGTATTGTCTTTTTAATATCTATTTTTTTTTATATATCTAAAGCCTACTGAGAGAGGGACTGATCTCACTCAGATCAGGACCCTCTGAGTGCAACATGGTTATGAACGATATCTCAGGCACTGGTTTACAGTAACTTGGCACCTCCTGTGGCCCCACAGAGAGAGAGAGGGAGACCACTTCAGTGAATCCTACTCAGTGGAAATTTATTGTATTCAAAGAAGCTTGAGGAGATGGTGTATCATTTGGTACCTGGTGAATGTGACATGTGGGCTAGGCAAAGAGTTGATGGAGAACCACAAAATGCATATGAGGAGTCCTGATGGTCTACATGCTGCTTCCGCATGGGTGCCTGCTAAGCACAGCCCTGCCTGATTTCGGACACCCTGCTGTGGGCATGTTTCCAATAAAACAAAAGAGAAAAGGGTTTTATTTCAAGGAAAAACACCCACAAAGAAATTGAATAAATGCTATTTAAATCCTCTGTCTCTTTTTCATGAACTTAATGCAGAACACAGGTCCACCTCAAAGACCCAGCATGACACATAGATCCTCTGAGACCACCTCCGTGGAAGACCTATCTCTGAAGTGGTCCCATCCACAAACCCCTCTGAAGCACTCCATACAAAGGCAAAGGCAAACTGGCAGCTCCAGCCACTGAGAAAGCAGCTGGCTTTGCTGCAAAAAAATAAAATGTCTCTTGCCCATTAAAAGCCTTTGGGTTTTGCTGAGGACAGACTTCTAGATTCGTCCGGGAGTGAAACACCACCTGTTTTGCACAGATGCTACAGTTCCGTAGGGAAGCAGAAAACAGTTAACAGGAATGGGATTGCTCATGGAGGGCCCAGCCTTTTTTTTTTCCCAAGGGCATCAAGGGCATGCTCATGCACTACAAACTTGACCCTTGGTCAAGTAAGCCTGAAACTTCCAGGGCCCTCAGCTTCCCTGTCAAATAGTGGTCTTACGCTTCTTTACAGTTTGGTTCAAGGAGGGATGGGTGTACTGTGTAAGATCTAAGGAGGCTCTCTGTCTTCTTGGAGCACTGGGGAACCTCAAGCAGGCAGTGCAATGTACGAGAGGAGTCAGTGAGGGACCTGGCAATGGAGACCTTCTTCATAGCCACCACCCTCTTCTCTAGGGCAGGTTTATACACTGCAAGGACCTATCTACCTTTACATCCACCCAAGTGCTGTGAAGTTTATTTCTCATGAGGACTTTGCAAATATGAAGTGAAGATTAAACCTTGTTGTAATAAACTCTGCATCAGCTGTACAAACCTGTGTAAAAGAACAGATAGACACAATGGAGCAAGAGCATAAATAACAACATAGGGACTGAGGAAGGGAGGGAGAGAATCAGGAAGGTCAGGGTACTTGGATGATAAAAATGTCGTGCGGTTGGTGTCAAGAACACAGTCCTGTGTTCTTTGTCTCTGATAGTGGATAATTCATGTGAGCTATTTCTATGAATAACAACCAAACTTCTTCACCTCTCACCATGACACCTACCGGAAGTGAAACTCAGATCACATTAAGATCAAGAGGAAAGAGAAAATGGGACATAGCTGTTTACAGGTTACCATGTTCATATCTATGTCAATGCCCTAACCGGTGGTTAGGAGGACATCTGCCAATGTGTACAAACACATGTTGAAGAAATCTGTCTGGTGAGTTGAGAGATAGTTAAAAAAAACCACGGGGAGGTCTGTAGGCAGGAGAGCTCAGGCTGAGCCTTTGAGAGTTCGTTAGTCATTAGGAACGCAGCAGCACCCTGATGGTTACAGCAAGACAGAGAGGAGATCATCAGCTCTTCAGTTCATCAGAGTGTGGTGAGGGGGCACATGCCTTGAAAGTCAGCACTGAAGTTAGTGATCTAGTGAAGTTTGCAGAATGGCATTACTGCTGAGGTATGATATCATCAGGTGCTGCAAATTAGTGCATCACTAAAAGGTTAGGTGTTGATGTCCTCCTTTTTTTTTTTTTTCCTGGTTCAGTATTGTGAACTTTTACCACAAGCAGAACTCTACCCTGTTGTTGTTTCGATAACAGATGGAGGATGTTTCGCAAAACTTTGTGGCAGAACACGTAACGCTGGCCAGAGGGCTGTCAGATTTGCAAAACTGGGTGAAATGTTGCAAACAGGCAGACTGGCGCCATTGGAGAGCAATTCTGAAAAAAAAGAACTCCTGGACACTTCCCGCCTTCTGTCCAGTGCCCGAGCACTCTCCAGTTATGCTTTTAACAAATGCTCCTGCGTCCCAAACACTATCTATCTTCCAGGACCTCAAAGGATTGCCCCAGCATGTGCAAAAGGATATAAATAATGAACAGAGAAAGTTTATTTTTAAAAAAAAAGAAGCCAGAGGTTTGACTATAAGGATTTTTAAAAGTATTGGCTTTGCACGCAACCGTTCTGCAGGAAACTTGCCATCTCACAATGCCAATGACTGAAAATGCCACCAGTATGTCCCTCTTAGGGGCCACCCAAAATGTCTGAGTAGATGGCCATGCCATTGAGTGACTCCTTAAAATAAAATGACTGTAATTGTGGTTAAGCTTTAGCTATCCAGGAGCCACATGAAAGAACATAAAAGCCACAGAAAATCTTAGCTACACTGTCTACTGGGGTTTTGCCAGCTATTTCTGAGATGACGAAATCTCTATCTCTGCAGAACTTATGCTCAATTTCAGGTTCTCAGTTTTCTGATTTACTTCACCTGGAAATCAGCTCTATCACCTTGAATTCAGTGGTGTTTGTTCTTCTGCAGCTGAATTGTATCGTGGAAATGTAATTAAGGATAAGCTGTTCTCTGGCACCAACCTTGCTCTGAAGGCCCAAGTCCCACCCCAAACCCAACACAGTCTAAAGAAGAGGCAGTCTGTTCCAGGACATTGCATAGGAATGCATGGCTGTCCTGCTGAGTCACCCCGATAGAAGGAACCTCTGCCATGCAAAGGTATGCAGTTATTTTTGCTTGGTGCTTCATCATGTGCAAAGCCAAGCCAGCTCACCCAAGTATAAGAAGGGGAGGCAGAGAAGATCTACAGTTTGTGGTGGGAGCAGCAAAGGGGGATGGCTGTGCCAGTAAAACTATTCCAAAGTCTTTAATTATCTGCCACCACATGGCCGGTGCTCCTGACTGCTTTTCAAATAAAGGAGCTGCAACAGCAGAATAAGTAAGAATTATTAGCTACAACCACAATCTACACATTAGGAGACATGTCTAGTGCTGAGAGACCCAGAAATGAGGATAAAACATTTTGTCTTGCTATGTGACTGATGGAACCCCTGCATAAGGGAGGAAAAAGAGGGATAGTACAAAAAGCTTGGTTCAGTATGTGGGGCATTTGAGAACTTACTTGCAGTGCTTCCTTCCCCCAGAGAAGGCAAGAAACCAAGAAAAAGAAGCCATTTCCAGAGGTGACAAAGTGAATTAGGACCCTGAACCTGCATTTCAGAAGTGGATTATGTCAAGGGATTTCAGTAGAAGTGGTTGCTAAGGACCATCAGATTTTGAAAATAAATCTTGGATCCTCAAAGATTTAAACCTATTAAGTGTCTAAATATTCTAATGCCCACTTCTCAAAGCTGCAGAATTTCCCACTCCTGCCTCTGTGTTCATACCCCTCTCACATTCCTCCCCAGAGCTATGCTGGCACCATGGTCCTGTCAAGCAGCTGCAGCAGCCTTTGTGCCCTGCTCTTTGCATATCATTCCTCAGTTATTAGAGCAAAGTCATCCAGTGAGCAGAGTCTAAGTTATTAGGTTCAGAGTTGGCAAGTACAGTAGCTGTGTAAACAGCAGACATCTCCAGAAACTCCAGTACTGTCCCTTCTGTCTCCAAGCCTCATGCTTCTCCACTGTCCTGAATTTCAGAATAGTTTCAAAGCTGATGCACTACCCCAGCAGAGCAGGTACAAACCCTTGCACTAACCTATGATTTTTGGTGACTGGGGAAGGAATAGCCTGTATACATTGCCTGCCTGTAACAGTAGTAAAACCTTCTCATGCTGATACATAACTAGTAAATAGAGGAAGCAGGAATGAGGGACACCAAATGGCCTACAAATGTGTTCAGGTAGAGCACATTTGCATCTTCCACTGTTTGGCCATGATAGTCCCCAGTTAGCAAATGCCCAAGGTGCTGCTTAGGCAAGCTTGAGTAGGAGACTCCATGTCCCAAAAAGATCTGTTGGGGTTGCCAAGCCACTCAAAAAGCCTGATCATATGTTCATCTCCTCTTCTCTCTTTGTCTCTTGAGTTCTGTTTTCATTCCCTGATATTTGAGTTAGAGGTGCTTGTGTGCTGATGTTTAAACCTCTCATACTGCCTGTCCCTGCTGAAGTCATCTGGATCATGAAACCCCCTTGGAAAAATGTGTTTCTCTTCTGACATATTTCAGCATGGATCCCCCTACAAGCACTGGGAGTACCTGGTGAGACTATGGCCTGGCACACTGTTCCAGGTACAGAAGGGTAAGGGAGCAGGACCCCTCCAGTTCACACTGCTGATCAGGAATTACATACCCAGGCAGGCAATGAGGTCATACAGCTACGCAGCTCTACACACTGCTGCCCAGGAAATGCGTTTCCACTTCCATCTCCCCTCTGCAGTAACAGGTAAATGTATCACAGATCAGATGAGGAAGGACCTTGCTAGTGCTCCCCTATCTAGATGGAAGAGACATGTGTTTCCTGTCAACTCTAGCTCCAGAAGTTCTACTATAAAGCAGCAATTTTAACTTTTACATAAAGCTAGTTTCCAGACACCTACTCTGATGAGAAAAACATGACAACATGAAAGGTAACAGCTTGAAAACTGAAAAACAAATAAATCCCCCTGCCATGATTACCTTTCTTCTCAGTCCCTGTGCTCTTTAAGGCAAAATTCCAAGAGTCTGACACAGGGACATGGGACAGCTGAGGCTGATGATAGCTCATAAATGGCACTCAGGTATTGTGCTGTCTTGCACAGAGAAGAATGCATTGGCAAATAGGAAGGCAATGCATAATGTGCTGTGCTAATTATATATATGCCTGTAACCTGGGAAGGACCTGTGTCCAGTGCCTGGCAGAGCCTGGAAAGACAGGCATGATATGCAAAACTGCTATTCCTCCTTCCCCTTCTCTTCTCTGTTCAAGGCACTTACAACACAATTAAGAATAGTATTTATTTATTTGAATGAAAAAGGAAAATTGTGCTTGTGATTTGAGAGGAGAGCTGCCAGAAGAGGAACTGGAGCCCTTCCAATACCTCACAGTCTAGTAGTTAAGCATTGCCTGAATTGGGCACCAGGGAATCTTGAGTCCTGCTTTCTTCCACTCACTGGTTTATAACTCTTGGCATTTAAAAAGGCACCTTGTAAACATTTATTTCATTGTTCTTCAGTATATAATTGAGTCATTTGCCGGCTTACCTTGTTAGAGGGAGGAAAGCACCCTGCAAGGGGAAGTTTTCTCTTTCCCGAGCTCTTCCTCGCCTGCTGGGGTGCAATGGCACCAGCAGCTCACTGTCTTCCGCTTCCTGCCAGCTGCTTTCCAGCTGCCTCTGAAGGGGGAGAGGTCACCCTGGAGAGAGTCTTCTCTCTGCATTGCTAGATCTTCCCTCAGCTGTGTGGCACCTGCTTCAACTTCCCACATCAGTGGTGCTCAGCAATCTGCTGGGCCAGCCCAAGCCTCAGCCTCACATCCCAAGCAAACCGAGCCAAGACCTTCCACATGGCTGGTTCATGTGGG
Source organism: Ceryle rudis (assembly GCA_033439905.1). Classification (NCBI taxonomy): domain Eukaryota; kingdom Metazoa; phylum Chordata; class Aves; order Coraciiformes; family Cerylidae; genus Ceryle; species Ceryle rudis. Next base: position 171,054 of record JAAGNO010024366.1, read on the forward strand.
GCTAGTGTGGAGGTGTGGTTGCCTCCTCCCAGCCTTTCCTGATGAAAAATGTGGTTGCTAGTCTCAGTGGCAGCACTCTGCCGTTTGCTGAGCTATTCAGCATGTCCCTGTTATCCATGTGAGGGTAGCATATGAATAATGCTGTCCTCAGTGTGCCTGGGGTTGGCTGGCTCCCTACTCAAGTCAATGTGATTTTTTTTGGAAAAAAAAGGTTCTCCTATCACTATTACTTGCATTTAATGCACAAGCCAAGGTTTGTTTGATGCTCTGGCAGAAACCCTTCCTCTGTTACACCTTATGTACAAAGTTAGTGGAGATCTTTGCTGCATTCCAATATGGGACTGAGCAACAAATCTTCTGGTTAATCATTTATCACTGTGTGAACCTGCTGAATAGCAAATATGCTAGAAAGGGGAAAGGAAAGGGCATGGCAAGAGATTAACTGAGGACAGTCAAAAGTCAACCAGAAAGGAGCAGGGATGAGGCTGGAGAGGTCAGGTGGCAAACAGGAAGGCTACTGTAGTGTAAACACTGCCTCTCAGCAGCACAGCAGCCAGATGCACTGTCCCACTCCCAGTTCAGCCCTCTCTGCTCTGTGACCACAGGTCTGAATGACTAGTTATTGCCTCAGATGAATTTGATGTCTTGTCTGATAAGGAGAGACTTTTAGATTCACTAAATTTCTTTTACCTTTCCAAGGCTCAGGTCTCAGCTGTTCTCAAATGTGTGCTTCTTGCAAGGAGAGAGTCCTGTTTTGATCCTTGCAGCCATTAAAACCACACTTCCCCATACAAAGTGCTGTTCCCACCAATAGCTCTGACTGCCAGTCCCACCAGCACTGGTGGCTGGGAAAGGGGAATCAACTCGAGATCAAAGAATGAATTTTCTGGGAATGGATTTCTCTGATGGAACACTGCTTCTGCAGTGTGGTAGGGCCAATGGGGCAGAGCACAGCATGTATCTGATAGGACCATAAGCAGAGCTCAAGCAGAACAAATGTCTCTCTCCTAAAAACCCATGGGGTATTCACTTTAGCCTGCCAACAGCTGAAAACCAGTGGGCTGGAACAGTGAATATGGCCACTGCTACACAGCCTCTGACTGACCCTGACCACCCCAGTTAGATGGTAGTTAACTAGGAAAGTAAGCATGACCACATGGACACTGGCAGGATTTATGATGTGTTTTTACTAGTCAGTGGATGGCAGGATAATCGGACCCATGGCAGCAGCATCTGGGTAGGCAGCAATCCCATGCGGGCTGGAACAGGGTCTACCCCCACACTAAACACACCTCCAGCAGGGAAAGTAGATGGGAACGGCACCCCAAAACAGAGGAAAGGCCTCCATTTTGTCGCCTATTGACATAGCAACAGTATGAGATCGCCAGCATGCTCAGAGCATGGCAGCAAAACGTTCTACCATGGGATATCTGCCCAGAAAGTGGGGTGTTTGTTTTGAGAAAAGCACAATACAGGGTGAATTCCACAATTCAGAGAGGGAGGTACTTCAGCCAACATAAACAAAACAGTTATTGATATATTTACACAACTGAAGTTCCTGCCTTGAATTCTCACCGTCCATCCGACTCAATCACCTTTTCTTTGCCCTCCACCTCAAGCCTCAGTGTTGATCCAAATGCAGCAGCAGGTCTGAGAAGTCTGGTTTATCATCATAGAGCTTTGTCCATGTTGCGGGGGGGTGACTCTGGAGAAGCCTGTGGCGCTGGCCTGCTCGAGTCTGCTGACTCCAGCCGTCCCACTTCTGCATTGTGCACCACCACCACTGCCCTTGCTTCAGCCATTCTGGGATATCCCCATAAGCTTTGCCTTCATCTGGGGTCATCAGTGGTGGCAAGGCTGTGGCAAGTCCTAGTGTCCTGGTGAAAAAAATGGTGAAGATGGATCCTGTCCCACATAGCTGTGGATCTCCCCAGAGCTCATGTCCTTCTCCTGGGGTGAGGGGCAGAGAGCAGTTGTGTGCATCTTAGCCAAGAAGCAGAAGGCTATACCCATGCTCCTAAGGGTCAGCAGAAACAGTAATTACCCTCTAGCAGGGGAGTCTGCCTCCACCTCAATTCTTGCACCAACTGCACTGCCTGGACATCCTAGACATCTTAGGCTGTTCCCAGCACTCCCCCGCTGACTTTCTGATTCTGCTGGAATGCAGTTGTGTCATCCCTACCTATCCATATCTCATACAAGAATAACACTCCCATCCATGGGACCATGGTGCATCAAGAAATAGGGCAACAAAGGCTCGTCCTTTACTGTCTCAGCACCAGCCTTTATGCCAGCTGTGGTAAAACTGTTTTCCTCCATCTGCTCGTGCCAGACTGGTATGAGATTAGCAATGCAGCAATATTTGCCACATTTTTCTCCTTCTCCTGTAGAAGACACTGGTCCAGCTTTCAACTAGCTAGGAAGGAAGATAAGTTAGGAAGGGCAACAGGAACCCACTTACCAACTATCTGAGGACTAAGCAGGCTGGCTCTTCAAAGGCGGAGAGGAATTTATTACTCTTACTGCTTTTTAAAATAGTAAGAAATGAAAGAACAAAATAAGCTATTGCCTACTTGATGGCCCCAGCAAGATTATATTGCTTCACAGTGTGCACGACAAAACCAAACAAATACATCTACCGGAAACTCTTGTATTTGCCTGCACACAAGCACAAATTGCATTGCAAAGTATTTTTGTAGTCAGTGTTCTCATAAAGCAATTAAAATAAGCAGGAATATTTTGCCAAAGCTGAAGATAGCTCTGTCAGTTTGATTTGAGCAATTTACCTTGCAGCAGCTAAATATCAGCTGAAAATGAGGGCATTGATCAAACAGGGAACCAGTATCTCCCTTTTCCTGTTTAAGGCTCTGACAAACTACATCAGGGCAGGAGCATTGGAGTGGGAATAATTAGAAATGGGTGACTGAAGAGAAAAAGGGAAGGAAAACAAGAAAAGTGGAAGTGGCATTACCAGCCAGTTGTTATATGATTTAATGCCTAACAGAGATAAAATATTCTGGCATTTTAGCTTTTCCACGGAGCCGGCAACAGAGAGGCATCAGGATGATAAAAGGGCACACCGTGACCCAGGCAGCAACTGTGGTGCAACATAGCACAGCATCCTTCTAGGAAGAGGATTTCTCCTGGCATGGACAGGTTGTCTATGGCTGGGTTTGAGGGCCAAGTACTTCTCTTTGCATGTGGTGTGTCAGAAAAACCTGAATGTACCAAAGACTCTCCTCTTGGCCAGGTCTATGGTCTGTGGGCCACCATGTACAGGATGCACTAGTGTGCCCATCTGGCAGATTTGCAGCCTAGCTCTCCACAGTACTTTTCTGAGTATCTTGAGTTATTCCACTCTGTGTTACCTGACAGAACCTGCAAGCCTCAGCAATCTGGCAGCTGCTGTTACATTACACCCAAGCACAATTCTGCCTGCAGAAGCCTAAAAATACTGGACTGCTCATCCAAGCACAAGCAAGCCACGGATGTCAGTGTGTACACCTGGGCTCATCAGAAAACATAGTTGTGATCTGAAGGATGTGATACCAAATGAGAGTAAATTCCTTCCCAGCCGAAATAGTGAATGGGCAGTGGGATGCCACATATATTGGGGGGGAGGGGGGGAAGGAGGGTGTTAAGAGAGGGCAGTTACAAATACAGTAATAAAAAGGTGAAGGTCACCTCATGACAGACTCAGACCCTCTGCTCCTCCATTCCAGTTCAGACCAGAAGGATATGTGTCATGCAGACAATGAATGGCTTTCAGCTCCACTGCTGCACAGGGGTAATCTCAGTCATCCTATTCTTCAGAGCTGGCAGCTGAGCCATAGAAATTATGAAGATGTCTTCCTCAGGGACTTTCTAGGAACTCACTTCAGGAGGATTTCTGTTGCTGAAAAGGACATGCATCAAAGTGCTACATATCCTGTGGGAGGAAAATGGGAATTCTTTCACAGACATCATCTCTTCCTTATGTAATTAAAAAAGTCAATGGGAAACGAATCCAGACATGAATATTTATCTTTGGCTTCCTGGTAAGCATTTTGCTTCACTAATTTCCTTGGCCTCCTTCCAGTTAACTTATAGAGAGAACCCAGATACAGTGGCGCCGCATAAGGGCTTGGGCACCTGGGGACATGTAGCCTGAGAACCTGTTGACCCTCAAGTTGTCTGACTGGGATGACACATGTATCTTCATCTTGTGTATCCCCTGAAGACTCACCCCTCAAAGTAGTGTTTTCCATAAAGGGGAGCACTTCAGTAATTCTATTAACAAGTAATGCTGTGAAACTGCCTGCTGGTCCCTTCCCACACACCATCATCCCTCCCATCCCAGGGACATTTCCAAGGGGGTAAGAGAGAAAGCAGTCTTTCAGCCCATCTGCATCAGTTTTAGACATCAGCAGGACCCAGGCCTCCTGTGGGCCCACTGCACAAGGGTGACTTTCACTGCATGAGGCCAAAGCATTAGGGCTTGGGAAGCGACCACAGGCACACCCCAAGGCAGCATTAAAAATGACACCCTCCTGTGCCTCCTGCTTCCCCGTGCACTCTTGCCCCAAAAAGCTCCTCAGTGTAGGTCTTTCCATGGTCTGGGGGAAAAAAGAAAGAAACACAGCCAAGGTCTCCTTAAGCAGACCCCATGTCCCCACTTCCAGTGCTCCCCTGATGAAGGATGCTACTGCCTACTCTGATTTCTTATATGTGAGGGAGCCCCAGCCCCTTACAACAAAGCAATCCCTCAGCCCACGTTTTTGCACAAAAAGCACTGCTCAGAGCCAAGTAAATTTGCTGACTCAAGGACCACCAGGTTAGGAGGAGCATAAATTAGACTTCCGTGTATAACCCTGTTTTTCCTCCCCCTCAGGTGCAAACACTATGATACAGGCTTTACATGCAAAGTGCTGTCAAATTTTACCCCATAGATTTCCTGTCTGCACATAATAAACATCATTATACAATCTGCACTGATTCATCATTCCCCCTTGTTTTACCCATGTTTATTTTCCACTCTCTATCCAATCTCTGCCCAGATCATACTATTATAAATTTCCTGCTGTGGTAATTTTCCCATTGTACCTGCTCCTTCACAAACAGTAATGAGATTAAGGCTAACATGATGAGATTAAGCCTCCAATTTTTGGATTATCCACCAGTTTGGTCTGACACTCAATCTGGATTCCCTAGGTGTCACCTGGGGCCCCTACACTGGGAAATTGCTTGCCTAATGACACCTTTGTAGTTAGTGGGCAGAGTTCGGAACTCCTCAGTGGGTGACTCCAACCACCTTGTTGGCTGCAGGTAACAACTCTCCCTTTTGAGTCTATTTTGAGATGGCTGCTCCTTGCCATCCATTGGTGGTTTCCTGCCACCCCTCAGTGGTTTCTCTTTTTCAGCATGCATTTCTCAGCAGCTCAGGTAACACCTTCAGCCTCCAGCTCAGTGCAGGAAGACAGAGTATCTGTCATAGGCTGTACACAGCAGTAGTTAACCAGCAGTGCACCAGAGCTACCCCTGTGGTGGGAGTGGGAAAACAGCACATCAGCAAGCAGGGACTCAAGCTCTGCTAGGGTGATCCTATCCTGACAGTGAGTCAGAGACTTTAACCTGCTCATATTACATCACACAGAGCTAACGTGACTCACATGCTACCTGGTCACTTGATAACTGTGGTAATGAGTGTCTAATTGCATGCCAACAATGTCCTACTATTCCCTGAAAGTGAAAATTTTGTGTTGAGTGTGATGGAGAAGCAGGATGACTCTAGACAATCTCTTTTCTCTCCTCAACTCCTGGACAGCCTGAGCTTGTGTCCGGTCAGTGGGAAAGGGAGAGACACATGTCAGAAAACGAGGGGAAACAAGAGGGGAAAGGAAGATTAGAAGATAGAAGAGATGAGTTGTTTATCCTTTGGGAAACAGAACTTATTTGAGACAAGGTTATGCTCCTTGCATGTGCAAAGTCTACCACAAACAAGAAGGGAATAAATTGTTCTCATTTCCCACTCGGACAGGGTAAGAGAAATATGATGAGTCTATAGTGAGTTGGTGCTGGACAGTTGGGGCTAGACTTCCTCTTCACGAAGCTGTGGTCTATAGTACATGGGGATGCCACAGGAGGTTGCGAAACACTTTGGTCACATCTGGTTTAGGTACTGCTAACCCTGTCTTGGGACAAGGGGGTAGGAAGCTGGTGATCAGGAGGACCCTTTCAGGGCATCCTAACTGGGACAGAAGAGATCAGGCATTCCCTGCTGTGCTCAAGGCTGGGAAAGAGCCTCTTTCTCTGTAAGACTGTCAGTCACTCTGTTCCAATCACCTTGTGTCTCACCTCCACCATCTCCTCATTTTCACTGTCCTCTCCTGCTAGTCAACCCTTAGTCCCTGTCTGTGATCTTCCCTTTCTTCCTACGTCCCTTCTCATCAGCTTCTGTCTTCTTTCCCCCATTCATTCCTACTCTCCTCCCTGCAGCCACAACCAGCCAGCCCTCTAATTCTTCTCCTACCTCCTATCTTTCTTCATTGTGCTCAGGATGCTCCTCCCCTATGCTGTCTGAAGTCACATCTATCTGTGAAGACATGGAAAAGAGACTCTCCACAAGTTCCCACACGCCTAAGTCTCAGTGCCAGTGGTGCAATTGCAGAGAAAGCCTTGCTCAGCGGGAAGGGATCCCTGAGACAGCAGCACAGGCTCTTCTGCACCCTGGGGCTGGCAAAAGCCCTGGGAGACACTGGAGCAGAGGCGATGGAGGCAGAGCCCTAGGAGAATTTATCAGACAAATTCATATAAATGTTTGCTGAGGAGGTGCACACCACAGCTTTTTGGAGCTTAAAGCCTGGATAGCTCTGGATCATTTTCTAATAAGGGTAGCAACCAGTAACACATTGACCCCTTCCTGGGAAAAAGCCAAAGCCCTCCTTCAAAGTACTCAGTGAATACTGTAAAAAAGGAAAGATTATTACAGTCAAAACAATGTCATTTTCCTAAACTTATTCTCAGAAACCAATGAATCATTTTAACCCAAACTTTTTTTAAAACT
>JAAGNO010024366.1:188436-227590 GCA_033439905.1 Ceryle rudis
AGAGTGAGCTAAGGCGGCAGTGAGGGAGGACAGCAAGACAGAAACGGAAGAAAGGATGGATGGATGGATGGATGGATAGATACATGACAGTAGATGAGGAGAAAAAACACAGGTGAAGAGCTATAAAGACAGAGACAAGGAGAAAAGCAGGACAGGGGGAACACTGGTGTCACTAGCAGTAAATGTCATAGCAAACAACACAACTGTATGATACAGTGCTTTCTTAGGCATGCTCAGTGAAATCCTAGCCCTGTTGAAGACTATGGCCAAAATCCCATTGACTTCAGTAATGCCAAGACAAATGGAGCTGCCTTGTGTCTCCTAGCAGTCAACTCTGTCCCCTGTCAAAATCCCTCCTGCAACCTGATGCTGATTCTCCAGTTTCACCCATCACACTGCCAGAACCAGACCCAAAGGGGCAAGCAGGGCATGGTGATGCACCAATGGCCGATTTGTGTTTTTCACATTTTCCATGTGTAGCAACAAACAAAGCAGGCACCTAAGGGCAGAATTTAGCCCCTGCAGGCCATCACCCTTTGGAATGGTCTTCAGACTCAGCAGGATTTCCTTCTCAATGTCATTGTATCTTGTCTCTGCCTAAGAAAAAGGAGCAACTTCTAATTAATACAAAGGGTAGGTATAACATTCCAGTTAGCTCAGAGTTTCAGAGCTTTATACAAAATCACTGAAAATATTTCCACTACCTTTGGAGAGCAAAGTGTGCAGTGACATCAGACTGATGTGGAGTGGCAGACACATGGCAGCCAGCAGAGCCAGCTCTCACAATGGGGCTGGCTGCAAGAGTTTGCTTTGTCTTATTTCTCATTGTGATTTGATCATGCAGTGATCAAACCTGTGCAATGTGGCAGCACGTAAAACCTTCAAAGCATTAAGAGCTCCTTGCAGAGCAGAGCCACCACAGGACAGCCTTTCTTGCCTGGCTTTGCACATTATATCCAGCTACATTCAAGGTCAGAGTCATTAACTTCAAGGTCTCCCATTGCAAGGGTCAGGATAACTGAAGGACCAGATACCACTTGAGATGAACATCATGGCTGACAGCTCTACTTCTCCAGCATTTGGGAAATCTCACTTGCAAAATGAACCTTCCTCCAGCTGGTTGGAACAAATGCAGGCTTTTGCGTGGAATGAGCTTCTACAAGAAGACACCACGTCTTTCTATTCCAAGTGTGAGCACATTTCTTCAAAGGACCTTTTTAATTCTTCAAAGATACAAATCAAAAGTGAGAGGAAAGAGAAACCCCACAAACTTCAGCACATAAAGGCATTCTACCTTTCCTCTGACAACAACTATACATGTCTTCATGCTGCTCAGATGTCTGGAAACTAAGTGATGAATGGGTTTTAGGGATCCCTGCATAGAACTAGCTTAAAGCTTCCTAGTATGGTAGGGAAAAATGAATTTTTTCCCTGGAACAAACTGTTGGGACAAATGAGTGAGAATAGTCCACCTTGATGATCTTTATGCATCTGGAGTGGGGGGAAAACATGCTCTCCAACTCTTCTCAATAGGTGCCCACACTAGCATCCCAAATCTACCCTCAGCAACAGTGAACATCTTGGGTATTTTTTGTGCTGTGGCATTAACATGGTAGGCAATATCTTACATCGAATTTGATGCCTGTGCAAATCAGCTGCTCTAAGTGTTAGTCTGCTTTGTCAATGTTTAGCGTGAGTCATATCTTTTAGGGGGAAGAGAAGGGAAGGGAAAAGGATCTATAACCAATGCAAGATGAAGCCCTGTTTTATACTCCTGTGGCTCTGGCACTTTGGTTTCAGTGGATGCACATACGTTCATACCACGTGATCTGTTGACTCAAGTGCCATAGGGGACAGAAATGGCATAAACATTGCCTAATTGTAAACAGCTGTCACCTTGTGAGGCACAAGTGCTCAGAATGAGGTGTATGTCACTTCAGTAACATTGGAGGATTTTACACTGACTTGGTTATAAAAGGAAGGATGGGTGTGTCGGACCCAGGGAAGATATGAGACACTGCAGTAGGTACTGGAAATTGTTCTTGGCTCCAAGCAGCATTGTTTGATCTGTTCAGTGGGTCATGTGCCAACCAGCCGCCTCTCTACGTGTGTTTAGGCAGCTCTTGCATGTCTGAATTCTCCTGGCCAGCTGCTTGTTTTAACTCCTTCATCTGCCTTGGCCTCCAGGAGGCAGGCAGCATTGAAAGCATCAGAATAAACCCCAGCAGATATGGAAAGAGACACAGGGCTTGAGTTAAGTGAAATGTTTTTTGAAGTGGCAAAGGAAACAGGGAATTTATTGGGACGCTTGTGTCAATGGTGTCTAGTGCTGTTGCTGTTGATAAAATGTCATGACCATCATCCTCCTGAGAGGTATTTCCTAACATATCCTTAACAGCAAACTAGACAGGGCAGCCTCTGCTCTCTCAAGCTTTGAAATTCTGCCATGGAGACCTGTAGCACAGGACTAAGAGACAAAGGTGGCAGCAGCAGCAGTATATAGCACAACCTGGTATCAAGAATAATTGTCAGGGAGAGGTTCGTATGCCTGTCATGTCATGCATCTTCAGTTGTATGCACCCCTCACAAAACCAACTACTAAACCTAGAAACCCTGGAAAAATTACACTATTCACATAAACTTGTGGCAAACATGTGACTCTGAATCCCACACCTATGACCCCCTCCCCTCCTATGCCTTACCCCTACCCTATTGTCACCTAACACCTGTTAGAGTACGATCTCTGCATTAGTGCTGTAAGTCTTCCCTCAAAAAGAGGCTTATATGGGCACCCAGGCAGCACATTGCCTAGGGGAAAGTTTTCTAGACCTCCTGCCTCTCTGTGAGTCCTTTCTTTAGAAATATTAACTAACAGATCTGAGATAGGTTTTGATGTGATGACTTGTTGCCCCTGTCACATATTGAAGTGCTTATACCAACCACCCCTATCTCTATCGACCCCTTCTGCTGTGTTGATCAAAATTCTCAGGCCACTGGTAGAGATCCAGAGTCATTCCCTGGGGCTTATTCCAAACTATCAACAGCCGTGCTGAGAGCTGAGCACACCCTGCTATTTCCCATCCCTTCATCTAGGATGACAGGCTCATTGTGAGGTGGACTGTGACATCTAACACTTCAGGCATTGCACTGGTGTTTGCCATGTTGCAGCCTGAGGAGACCCAGCTAGCATCACAGGAATTTCAAACAGCATCCATGAAGACTTCTTTGTTGCATTCCTTCCTCGCTTCTGTGCAGGTGATCTGTTGTCCTTCTGTGCAGCCCAATAAAAGTAAGGGCAGAATCCTGATCAAGAAAGAGCTAGGGAAATCCCACAGAGTATGAGAATAGAGGGGTGGAGATGTCCTTCCACTCAGCAAAGAGGCCTGAGGCCACCGTGATCACATAATGGGACCATCCATAACATGGAAAAACCATTCCAGACTATTTTGCTGGTAAAACCACAACACATTCCCACTGGTGTTTTCACAAGCTAAATGTTTTTTTTTCCCTGCTGATAAAAAGGCTGTTCACATCCAGGGTGCCACTGAAGTAAGCCACACTGGTGCGTAAATGACAGCAGTGAGAGCAGGATAAGACAGTAAATTTACAGCAACGGTGAGAAAAGCAGTCTTTTATCTTTCACCATCTCAGCCATGAGACCCAATGAAGCAGATTCTGCTCCTCACTGCTATTATTATTCCATGCATCTGCCTTCCCAAAGAGAGGTTTGTCAGGCTCCCAGACAGAATGGGTACCCAGGCTAACAATGGAAGAGTTTATGGGGTTGTTCTTGTGATGTCTACTGTTTCTTCAAGAGGGGATTTATTGGTATAAGCAACTGGCCTGAAAAGCAAAGCAATGACAAAGAGAAAGGCAATGACAAGTCCTCTAATCATGCACTACAACAAGTCTTCCACTCATCTTTGTCTGCTTGAGGTAGAATATGCTGCTAATTCTACCCTTGACACAAGTCTCAAGCAGGGTTGTAAATATATATTCTTGCCTTGCTTCTCTGCATCTGCCTCTGCCCCAGTTAGCTGGACATCTGCCAGGGGAAATTGCAGAAGCTGGATCTTGTTTGCTTTCAGTTGAGTTTTTACTGATTCACAACAGCAGCTCAAAATGCCAAGTAAGTAGCAGCTCAGCCCAGCAGATCAGTGAGCACTTCTGCTTCCACTGTGGTGGAACATTAGTAACAAGCCCAGTGACTGAGCCATTCTGGTGTGTAGAGGTGAGGGAGAAGGCACCACTGCAACCTCTATCATCAAGAAACAAGCAGTGACAGATTCTTCAAGACTTTGCCACCTCCAGGCCAGCTCCTTCTGTCTTTAGGTCTGCCATCAAAGGCAATGCCACCTCCACCCCACGCCATTTATCTCCAAATTAGATCCTAGATGTTAGCTACACAGCCACAAGGAGAAGTCCTGGCAGCTTTGAAAAGCAACCTTTATCTTTGTGTCTTCTTGAAATTATAGATGTCTGCATAGATTTTTCTGCCAACAGAGAATAGGACTAAAGTTCTTCAGAACTGGAAGTCTGAATTCCCATTTAGGCTCTGCACCTATGGAAGATGCTACAATTGTCTTTTTGTAGCTATGGCTTAGGGGCTTCTGAGCCCTACATAGAAAGGCCCCAGGCACTGCTGTAAAGGTATCCATCTGCATGAAGAAAAGGTCTTTCCCAGATTGCACGATGAAGTAAAACAAGCCCAGATAAGCCAGAATGGCAACCTCCCTGGTGGGCATTAAATCAGCCATGACAAGCTCACCTGGAGGCCTGGATATTGGAGAACAGAGCAGAGCAGTGGAAAGACCCTTTTGCATCCAGTCTTCTGTTATGGCAAACAACCACTACACATGAATGTGCTCAAAAGCACCTTTGTAAATCAGGCTGATGGGTGTAGTCTATCAGAAAACCCTACCAGAGTGGGAACTCTGCAGGCCACTTAGCTGGCAGCAATGAGCATAATGGCATGGCACACCAGACTGCAATCAGCTTCAGCAGCCAAAATGGATTTGTTAGATCAAGACATTGGCACTGTACGTGATAAGTGTTTGGATAAAATACCAGAAGCATCATGTTGGACCTGATTTTACCATTGATAAATTTCTTTTATAAAAGTGTAGCTTTAAAACCACGAGGAACTTATGTGCTACTTTCAGAGGAGACAAGAACCACTCCCTTGCTCAAGCTTTCTGCTGTCCACAGAGGGAGGCAGGGGAAAAAGTGTTTAAACATCAAGAACTGAGAATTTATCTACTATATCAATGTCACTTTAGGCTTGACAAAATTCCCCTTGTTAATCAGGAGCAGCCTGCAAGGAATTACAAGGCAAAATCAAATATTTGAAATGCTTATTCCCATTGTTACACTGCTCTGTTTAACTGCTCTGGCAAACCTGCTGTCAGTTATAAATTTCTTCTCTGTGCCAAGCCAAGCCAGCAATATCAAAACGTGCGTGTTCCTGAGTTACCCTGGGTTCCCTGGCCTCCTGGCAGCTATTACACTTTCCTACATGTGCCTGTGGCTGGGCAGTGCTCTGAAATGGGTGTGTGTTCATGGAGGCTGCAGCCTGTGGAGGAGGCACCTGGCCACACACAGGCTCCTCACCTATGCTCCACCAGCTCATGGAACCTTTGGGTTTAGCATCCAAGGTGTCCTCACACTCATCAGTCAGGGCACATCTCCCCTTGTTCCTCTGCCTCATCCTTTCCCACACCTCAACCCCCTCCACTCCAACCACCTGGGTCCCCACACTTAGCCCTAGGTGGACATTTAGGCCCAAACTAGTGAGGCCATTGCTACATTCTTAAGTGCTATGTATGATCCCATAGGTCTTTTTTTATTCTTCTATGTGAACATAAGTTTACCAGAAACTCAAATATATCTCACTTGTTAACCAGTGACAGATCTCCCAAACACAAAATTACTTCTGCACTGAATGCTTGCACAGCCTGGCCCCAGAGTGATTGTACATTTGTTGAGATCACACGTGGCCCTATGACTTCATTGTCGAGAATATCCCCCAGTTTTAGGACAGCCTGTTATGTTTGGGAGTTAACAAAATGTCCATAGCACCTCACAAGCACCACCACCACTAGGGGACTCTGGGTCCGGCTGGCATGCTGCCAGCAGCATGCTCCCCTACTTTCTCCAGCATGCCCACAACATCAGTGAGAATGTGCGAGGAGCCCCACACTTCTGCTCCCATGCCCTGTGAACTCTGCCTGGAAACCCTGAACAGCCCAGTGATCTGCCTTGGCAGAGAGGGCATTCAGAGAGCCACACCTGGGGAGTAAATATCTGTCACAGTGAGCCATCCCTCTGTCATATTGGCTTCCAGGAGGAATCACACCAGGTTGGAAAGACACAACATCCTCCTCACCCACCACTTGCAGCAGGCCTGAGTCAGCAACCAAAGTGATGTGGGTGCCCCATATCAGTAAGCAGTAGCTGGCTGCCTAATGTGTATGACAGCTGCTGGCAAAATGTCATGCAGATCCCCTGAGAAGTGTAACCAGGTCTCCTCTATGTGAAGATCACCTGCTGCTTTCAGGCAGTGTCCAGTTGAGCCTGGGGACCTGCTTCCTGTGTCTGCACTCTGCAGTAAGGTGCCTCAGCAGGGTTTCACCCTGAGATTGTGAAAGCTGTAAGACTCACACAACCTAGTGCCAAATACTTCTCAGAGAAAACCGAATCCATGTGTTGTTTTTGGGACATACCGAGTTTTTTATTATTCCCTCTACATATTACTGTGGGTTTTTATTGGTATGTAAATCCACAAACAAGGGAAATGGTCCCATCTGCAGCAGGACCCTTGTCCTGCAGCCTTCAGACAGAGATAATGTTGCACAATGTCCTACTAGAAAGTTCTCAAAAGTGCTGCAGTTATAGGTGAGATAAAGATCTACAGAGATGAACACAGATTATTCCTAACTATGTGCATCTTTCAGAACAAAAGTACTACTAACTTTTCTTTAGGCAAGACTAGGAGTCACTCCTGTAAAATTCTAGAATAGACATTTGGTTGATGTCAGCAGAGAGGAAAGCGAAGTCTGGCCTTTGCACTGAGCTATGTCATACCTACATGGCTGCAAGTTACCACAGCTGCAAACTGGCTGGTCTGTTGGTGTACTCAATGCTACACTTGCATCCTGGATTCTGGTTCTGAGCTCTATCCCTTCACTTCTGACCGAAGCAGCACATGTTGTACCTGAGATGTCCCACTGGGCCTTTTCAGGAACAGAGCATGCCCAAAGCTCGTTAGCAACCCCTTGAGATCAAGCAAGGATGTAACACTGAGTAGCTGCAGAAAGAGACATATACAGTCTTCAAAGGGAATGCATGCAAGCCCTACAGGTCCTCTAAGAATTGCACACACTTTTGGACATACTTACTTTGGGACATGGTGCAGTGAAGTTGCCATCTCCAGTGTATGCTGTTAGATCTATCTGCTCTGCCTGGCTTTTGCTTGATTAAGTGACTTTGAGTTTCTTTCATGTCTCATGATGTTTCCTGTGTGTTCCCTCTGCTGGTACTTTGTTATAATCCAGGGTCAGGCGTTAATTTGTGCGGTTTTATAATTGATGTGCCTGCACCTGGAGGTCACAACAGCAATTTGAACCAGGAAGAATGAAGCACTCAGAGGAAAGCCTTGCTCATTTTCTGTACCACAAGGGAAATCTCTGGACCCTGCACATGACTCAGACATGGTCCACAGCAACTGCAGGATTCTGGCATCAGCCCAGTGGTTTTACAGGGCTGCCTGTTGTGCTCTAATCACCTGCTCTCATCGGGCAGCTGCACCAGCGTGACGGGTTTTCCTGCCTCTTCAAAACATAGCTCTGGCCAATGGGCATGGGCAGAGCTTACTGTTGTCATTTTTCTGCATGGCAGACGTGTCCTATTTGTCTGTGGGAAACTGCTGACTGGGAGGAAGTGGTGACTTCCTTGTACGTCATGTGTATTACCTTTTCATTCCATCTTGTCTCTAAATCTCAGGACTGAGATTTTCAAAAGGCTTTGAAATTTGCATCTCCAGCACCTTCCTGCAAGAACTGCAAGCTAAAATACTCCTCAGTGCTTCAAACACGCTCCGTTGATTCAGAGCATCCTTCAGAGTATCCTGAGTGAGGATTACATCTGAGGAGAGCACTACGTCTGATCATTACATTACAGCAAAGACTGGAAAAGCCAGTGTTTGCAGCAGGAAGGACCCAAAGAATTGTGTCCCAACTTGACCCAACTTTCAGTAAGGCAGGTCCTAAGAGGAAGCAATCCCAACATATATATGTTACCCTGGAGACCTAGAGGGTCAAGCAAACCTTAATACCATACGCTCACTAGACCTGATCCTTTTCTTGTCTGTCACTGAACTCGGAAATGAGGTCCAAAGAAAAGTAGGTTCGTTTCATGGCAACTTTAGCCTCTGTTTATCAAAGTCAGCAGATGAACACACTTCAGGGGCAGTACCATGAGCAAAGCAATGAGCCAGTTAGCCTGCTGTCAAATACATGGTGGTAAATGAAATTACTTCTTTGCTTGAAGGCTACCATCAGGATTTAATGCTGATGCCAGAAAGCACGGTGCAAGAGATTAAAAGTCCCTCCATAACCCCCAGGGAATCCCTATCTTACTAGCCTGGATCTGGAGCTTCTCTGGGCCAGGGTACAAATGCATAAACTGCCCACCTGAGTAGAGAAGTTGTGGACCATGGTGCTTTTCCAGAAGCAAGGACACACAGATGCATTCAAAGGTTATAGGTGTCTTTCTAATGCCCTGGTGTTTTCCTGCACTAAGTGGAATGTGGAGAGGGGTCAGCAGCCCTCTGGGGACTGCACAACCAGGGAGATTGTTTCACTCTCTTGGCATCTGCAAGGACAAAAAATGAGTTTGATAGTATCAACATAGCCTCTAATTAATGTTTTGTCTGCTGGACAAAACCCCTCTGGAACTGAAAAGAGAGACCTTGGAACTTCAAATGAGGAGAGTGATACAGGGTGACAGCCAGAGAGGAGGAGAGAAAAGTCCAGCGTGACATAAACTGTAGTCCTGATTTGTACAAGAATTGTACACATCCCCTACCTGTCTCCAGCCAAGGAATGTGAGATTGTGTGGCTGCCTGGCTCACCCAGCCTGGTTCTTAGTTCTCACAGGCTCTACATTTCAGAAATATATTGAATTCCATCTTAAAAGCAGATGGGCATTTGCCTGGAGTAGAAGGTTGTTACTGCACATAACCCCTCCAAGGTCATGGCATGTTTAACAGAGGTCATGATCTCAGTGGAAAAGTGATTGCAAGAAGTGGAGCTTTGGCTAGGGCTTGGGTAACTATCAGAAGCTGTACTGAGCCTCCTCTGAACTTCCCTCCTAATTCACTGTCCTTGCCCTCACATGCATTGCCTTTGTGCTTTTTGAGATGGAAGAGGTAGCAATTGTCCTTCAGTAGCTACTCACGTTTATATTTTTATTACCAGTTTGGCTTATAATTATCTTGGTCTATTCTGCAATTCCCAAACTCCTTCACAGAACAGACTTATAGTTACCATGTAAATCACAGCCTTCCTCATTTAATATACACAGACAGGGACCAATAAAGAAGCTATAAAAAGAAATTTGGCACTTTTTCAGCTTATCGTCTAAGTGTAACGTGGTTGTTCTTTACACAGGATAGAAGCTGACCTCTTGTTTATATTATTTGACTGGAAGAGGAGAAAAGATAGAGGTTTTTAAGGTGGAAGATTCCTTCAAAAGCAGCAAGTGAACGGCACAGAGACCAATATTAGCCCAGTTGCCAAGTCTAGGTTTCACCTTGGCTCACCCCCGCATGGAGAGGAAAAACATGTCCCTTCTTTCTATGGTGCTGGGTGGAGGAAAGAGTTCAGAGCAGCAGGGACCCTGATTTACAGCCCAGCTGGCCTCACTCAGAGGACATGATCAAAGCGTCCTGCAATCCCCCACAGGAGTGATGGGAAGAAACGGCCGACTGGCTATCTGCTTGGCATGTTCAGCTCTAGCATGAGGCCAAGGCAAGTGCTTTGTTTTCATGGACCAGAGCTTCTCAGAGTGGCTGCTGAGGGGAAGTGATTGAAAACTAATTCTCAATTAAAATGGGGAACCAGTAGGTGGGAAGTTCCACTCAAGCCAAAGGCCCATAATCTTCTCTAGAGGTGACCTTGCGTTAAGAAAGAAAAGGGTGTGAGATGTCCTGTGCTCAAAGTTCCCAGTGTGCCTTGGAGGAGGTCACAACCCCTGAAAACTTGTCCATCTCTCCCACTGAATGCTGATGTACCCATCTGGAGACCCAACTACCAGAACACACGCAAATCCCCCACTAGATGTATAAAACAGAGCAACACAGGATGCAGCCCTCTATGTTGGAGCATAGGACCAGGCCACGGTCCTTGTGTGGTTATGTGATACGTGTGCACTCTCCAGGGCCATAAGTCACAAGCTAAGGCTGAGGTCAGAGCAGAGATGACTGGTCTCCTTGTTGCTTGAATGCAGCATGAAGAATGAGAACATCTCCAGAGACATGGCTCCACAGGGACAGGGAGCTTAGAATCCTGGAGGAAAGGCATAGGTGTAGGGCATGCCCGGTTCTGTGCTGTTTCCAGAGCATGAGGCTGAAGTGTTTCTTTGGGACTTGAGGGCAGGGTTTGGACATGTGTGTAATAGTACTGCCAGCCTGAGTTACATGGCATGATGCCACAGACTTCACACAAGACACTGGTGATGACCTTCTCACCAGGCCTGCCTCACCCCTCAACATGTGCTTGGAAAAGGAAGGATTTCTACCCCTAGCAAGCAGATAGGAAAACTGGCCAAAACAATCCTTCCAAGAGCAGTCCTGCACCCTTACCACACTTCAACCTACTCTACCACAACACTGTGTTGTGCATGTTGGATTATTTCATCTTTGGGACTGTCTCAAGGGGGAAAGCAAAGAAGGGTCTTTGTAGAAATGTCATGCAGCTTGCCATCAAAGGGGTAGCACAGGGACAGGCTCAGGAGGTGCCACTCACTGCCTACTCAGAGCTCTCAGGGCTGTGGAGCATGTGGGTTGCATAGGACTAACAGGTCCCCTCCCCAAGGAAAGATGCCAAAGATGTGGATTGACCTTCCCTGGTGAGCCTGGGGAGGGAGTGGTTAGTGGGGAAAGGGGCTGTGATTTTGGTATATAAATATGAGCTATGGGAAATAAGGGAATCCTTGGGTCACCAAAATGACAGACCTGGCCAGGAAGGCTGCAGGAAGGACAGTCCCTGTGGTAGGTACTCCTTGGGCATATGTGGGATGAAGGTGGTTCTGGACAGGGACAGCTTTCACTTAGGGCCAGTCCTACAACCCCAGCTGTGATTCCGCAGACTCCCAAGCTAGAAAATACAGGAAAATGCATAACTCCACCTTCAGTGTGCGTATTCCTTTGATTCCCCTGGCCACGTCCTCACTTCAGCCTCTTATCTCTAATCTTCCATGTTTACATCACACTGTCTACCAACAGGACTAGTTCTTAACCTGCACAGATCTGTTCTTGCTACGGGAGTCACAACACAAGGTCTGAGCCACCTGCACAGCCACCCTTCCCTAAAATCACCACCAGGCTTAAGGAAGTGGTTGAAATGTGATGCCCACGCCCAGTCTTGACCCCTATTTTATTATGTTTCCAGTTTTATTCAGTATGGTTTCTTGGATAAATAGATGGATTTTCCTTTCCTTACCCTTTATAAATATTATTTCAAGAGTTCCTTTGAAATAGTATAAACAATCACCTGTTTTCCATCTTCACACAAAACTTTTGCTGTCCTTTAATATCCAGATGGGTTTTCTTAGTCTCTGCGTAAGTTAGCATTCTCCTCCAGTGGCTCCCACACTTCTGTTTACCTCTTAAGCAACAGGTTATTGACTTTCACTCACAGCCTTGAATTTCTTGCATACAAATAATTTCATGGTATTTCAGTGACAGCAATGACTGAGGGATTCCTACAGCACTGGAAGCCTGTGCCCACCTTGCATAGGTATCAAGGACCCTATCAAAAAGGCCCAGCCTGCCAAGGTTTTCTTCTTTGAAGAACTAAAATGCTAAATCTTGATGTCTTATATTATTGTAGAATATGAGAGAGTGAGGGGAAAGCTGCCTTTAGGTGTCTGAAAGCTTTTCTTTTTTTCTAACAGTGTGATTTGGTCCAAGTAAAAGGCATACTTTCTCCCCATGACACTTTATTTATTTATATTCTTTACCACAACTATAACACAAATATGGGAGACTGTAAATGTAAAAGTCTGGGGTGAGGCAGTAGAAACAGTCACCCCATCTCTCTCTCTCTCTGTTTCAGAATTTAGTGTAACCATAAAAAACATTTCTGATAAAATACTAGAAGTAAAAACAATGACAGCATCACCATCATAAAGGCACTGACGAGTCAACCAAAACCAATGAAAAAGAGGAGTCTAAGAAACCTCCAAGTTTCGCCAACATACTGCTGCTGCTATCTTTTTTGTACATATTAGCTGCCAGCCCATCTTGAGCAACCTCTCTGAAGCAAGCCATGGACAAGTGTGGCAGCCAGAGGCTGTTTTTCCTCTGCCCTCATCTTCTGCTTGAAGACCTTTGCTCCTTCGGCAAATCCTGACAAACTATATGGCACTTGAATGAACAGCTTAACTGTAAACACAGAGCAGGACCAAAGGTGAGATAAACAGGAGGCTGTGAAAAGCAAGCAGAATAGCCCAGCAGCTCTCAATGATCCGGGAACAAGGGGCAGAGTTGACGTCCAAGAATTGGACTGAGATTGATGTTTGCTTGCCCCTGAGATCACAGGACACTGTTTTGAGGGCCCTCTTCATGGTGTTCATGCAAGAAACTCACTGGCTGTTAGCAGCAAGGTGGAAGGGAAGAGCAAAACGAACTCGGGGGCTCAGACCATTGAGTGAGCCTCTGACATGCTCACCCACTGCCCGGTCATCCATCACCCTGGCCTCATTAGCAGGAATGGGCTCCTTCTGCGATTTATGCTCCCTCTGCTAGTGTAGCTCCCTGGAATAGGAGTTTCCCTTCACAAGGTTTGTACAACATACAAAACAAGGGAGAATCAGTGGAAATACTTACTAATAGATAACCGTTGTTTTTCTAAGAGCAGACTTGCATTGCTCTTGGCAATATTTGACATAGTCAGCTTCAAAACACTTGCCCCAGCCCAGGAATGTGGAAAAGCTCAGCAGAACCACACTGAGAGGGTGCCTCATTCCTTGCAGAGGAGGCTGGGATCAGTTGCTGCCTCTCAACAGCCAGTGCTACCTGGAAGACCTGAGTTCACCTGCCTTTCCCTCCACACCTCCATGAATGCATGTGACTTCATGGTGCAGTGAGCAGAGGTGTCAAGGGCCTCGCCATAAGTCCAGAATGACTTAACCAGGCGATACGTGCTTGCAGTGCTGCATCTGCATCACACCCATCTGCAGACGTGCCAGAAGCATGTTGGTGAAGCTGCTTCTGCGTTATGTTGTTATTTACCTTCATACTCCACCCAGCAGGGCCACAACTGAAACCAGTGTCTGCAGGCAGAGCAGGCTGGAATGTTTTTAAACACAGCTTTTCATCCTAACAGATGTTTTGATTAAATGCATTGGGTTTAATAACCAGATCTTGAAGTCAATGGAAATTTCCTCTGACAAAATACGTCAGTATGGGAATCTTCTTTGTTCTGGATTGAGAAATACATGTTCATAGGTTTAAAAGATACAAAATTTTATCCCAGTTTTCATTGTACTGTGTTTTAAATTTATGACAGCCCCTCAGCATGCACATCACCATATGAAAGACTTGAAATATTGGAGTTTTATTTCCTTTCTTAAATCATGATGGACAGATGTTATTTAGTACTAATTAAAACACCTTATCTTTTTTTCACAGATCAAAGTGTCTCCTGTTTGTTTTGTAATGAAGCAGTTTGACAGTTTCTGTGTTTGACTTTTTGTCAGACTGTTTCATTACAAAACAAACAAAAGCCACTTTGATCTGTAGAGAAAGATAAGACTTTTTAATTAGTACTGTATAACAGCTGCCCTTAATTGTGTTTAAAAACAGAAAAATGAAAGGCTTCAATTCTCTTGCCATATTATGCACTAGAACTTTATCCTGAAACAGTCAGTAATTGTAAAACACCAAAAGGCGATGAATTAGGATTTCTAACTGATGCTTTGAAATTCTGGAATGTGAATGAAATACAAAATACAAACCCCAAAATTCCAAACTGGAAACTCTGTGAGAGTCCATTTGTAAGAAAAAGCAAAAAATAATTGATTAGGCTTGCAAATACCTTTCAGAATTTCTCTTTCATGGAAAAGTTGAGGGTCTCACCCTGAAAATCAGCAGGCAAGGTCTAAGAAAAACTTGCATTATTGCCCCAATTTTTTAGCTTGTTAGGACAACCTTGGTGGGTTCTTGGTGGCCTTGGTGTTCCCCCAGCTCTCCATCACTTCTAAACATTGAGATAGCCACATCTGTTAGATTTTTATCTGCTGCTCTGCATGAGCATTGCCTCAAGCAGCAAGGTCCCATTCTTGGCTGGCATGTAACCGTACTACAGATGAATAGTAATAAAGCATCTTTTGGCAAGGAGACAGCACCTCTTTCCCATTGGATTCACATTTCGATGCAGCCTTTACAGAAACAACCGCCCCTGAATCTATTCCCCCAGGTTGGGCACCAACTTCAAACACCAGACCCTTTGGTTCTCTGCTCCAGCTTTGTACCAAATTTTGGGCCAAATCCAGACTTTCAGCCCTCCTCTCCAAACCAATTCACCGTCTGGGTGTCAGCTGCCTAAGGGAACTGCTTTATGCTTTCTGATTGCCACTGCTCACAGCAGCAGTGATTCACCTGAAAATCTCTGTCTCAAGGGGAATGCTGATGTCTGCAGCAGATGAGCATCTTCCCTGCTGTTGAATCCTACCCTTGGAGTTTGCTTTTGCAGGTTGTTAGATGAATGACTACCAGTTTTCACATCTCCCAAGGCCAGAGGCATGTCTTATTATGTCCAGCTCACCAGAACAACACCATGCACGCCAAATATAGCACCGAGGGGGGTAATCTGTCCCACTGACTGCTGCAGAGGTCCCTGACACAGCTAGAGGACCTGCTCCAGATGAAAGGGTATGGATGGAGAAGGGAGGGATGTCAAGGGAAAGCATCAATGTCCCTCACAGCAGTCCATCTCTGCTAGCAGCCAGTACCACATGCTTCATGGGAGGTAGTAAAACTCTCATAGCGGACAGTTATGCAATAAGTATCCTTGTCTAGCTCACAGCAATTATTGTCACGCAAGATGAAGATTTATATCCCATGTAGGTTTTTATCCCAGCTGGTGTAAGGGTGGATGATATTTTTATTGCTCCTGTATGGAAAATGTGAGAGTAATGTCTTCCCAAGCTCTTGGCCCCAGCTGTATTTTCAAACAGTGAATTCCACAGGTTACATACTGAGTAACACAGTGTGTTCCTTTATTAGTATTTCAGGTGCAGTATTTTAAGTCATAAACTTTTTCATTCTCATTCTGGTATTTTAATAAAGGGTAAATAGCAGGGTCACATGTGCCTTCTCCCTGCCATTGTTCTTTTCATTCCCATGTCACATCCCTCTCACTAAATTAATGGTCCTAATTGTTTCTTTGTGAAATCC
The DNA here is from genome assembly GCA_033439905.1 of Ceryle rudis. Taxonomy (NCBI): domain Eukaryota; kingdom Metazoa; phylum Chordata; class Aves; order Coraciiformes; family Cerylidae; genus Ceryle; species Ceryle rudis. Next base: position 204,116 of record JAAGNO010024366.1, read on the forward strand.
TTCTAGGTCTTCTAATAATTTGCATCATCTATCTTTATACATCTTCTATTTCTGATATGTCTTTCAGAAAAGTGACAGAATCTGAGCGCATCATTTCAAATGTAGACATAATTTCAATTCATAAGAAGGTATTATAATACAACCTTTTTGTTGCTAGCTAGCTATTGTGATCACTATTGCTCAAGGAGCCTAAAAAGGACCTTGATGTTTTCCTGAGTAAGAAATAATTAATTTAGAGCCTGTCATGTTACATAAGTAGTTTAAATTCATCTTTCATGTTGTATTACCTTGTACCTACCCATGCTGAAATTAAACTTCCTACTCTGGAGATCTTCACACTGGCCTTTTTTGAGTCCTTTCATCAATGTAAGTAGTGCTGGAGCTCAGGGCCTATGTTGAGTCTTGCAAAACCAATGCCCAGGGCCCAGAGAAGAGCAGAAGGTGCCACACAGCCCTCCAGCAATCTTGCAGTGAAGTGTGATGGGTAACATATTGGCCATCCTCCACCCACTGCTAGGGAAACAGCCACTTAGTGTTGCTGCTACCCCATAGGCAGCTCTGCAGGGAAGGTGATGTGAGCCCACAGAGAATGTTCGCTGACTGAGTAGCTAAATCCTTACCTCTGCATGCCCTCAGGGATCCTCAGGCATTTTTAGTACAGCTTTCTGCTCAATATTTGCTCAGTACCAGCCATAACATTTCTGCCAGTCTTCTCCTCCCCAAGTCTTGGCAATTGTTGGACAAGATAAAGCCTGCCTCTTGAAAAGTCAGCTGAGTTCAACCTGAGAGTGCAAGACTTGGACATATTTCTCCACAGGTCAAGCTAGAATTTGGCATACGAACCTAGCTCCATACACTGTCTCCCACCTGATCCAATTGCTTGTGGGGCTGCTCATCTCTTTAGGTTTGCTGGGTTTTTTTAATTGTGATCAGTGACTCAACACAGGCTGGATGAGTTGCATCAGCAAATCTGAGAGGAGTGGAAAGTGAGTTGGCTGAATCTGGTTCACAAAAGTTCGATACATTTTTTACAGTGACAAGAAAGAGAAGAGTTTGGAAGACAATTATCAAGGATTTATAGTTCATCAAGATTTATCCCTTGCTACTAATTCTCGCTTCTTTGAAAGGGGCTTAATTAGAGTTGTTTATATAGACTTGGCCCCCATAGTTATAAATCAGCATAGCTCCAATTAATTCAATGAAACTTTCAGTTGATAACAGATAAGCATCCAGCTTGTAGTACATTCTTGAATCCAACCAGATGACCTCCTTTTCATAAATACCTGGCTGGAAGTTTTCCCTACAGGATCCCTGAAGACCTTTCCTTCTGGAATCCTTCATACTCCAGATTCTTTCTGTCTTACTGGGCATGAAGTAACATCTCAATGTTAGCTCCATTAAAGAAAAAAAATAAAAAAGAAGCACATATGGGTTTTTTTTACAACAGAGACCTATTAGCAAGTCAGAGCAACATCTTGGAATAGTGGAGACACAAACGCAAGGAATCTGTGATATTTGTAAGAAATGTATATAGCAGGGGATGTGACTTATTTCCAAATACTACAGCAACTTCCTTTTAATGCACAGGGCTCTGCTCAGCCTATTGCATTGCCTGCAATGTGTATTTCTGGATGGCAGGAGGCAAATACACAAACATTCTTTTAAGAAATGCTTGCCCTATATGGTAAAGGGATAATCATTTTTCTGCCAGATCACCTTTCACCAGCAGATTTCTGGGCACTTTGTAAATAGCAAATTCACTATCAGGGAAACCCTGTGAGGCAATTAATTGGCAGTGATGTACTAAAAGTGATTCAGTAGGTTGCTGTAGGACAGCGAGAAAGGCAGGAATTAAACTTCACTAGCACACTTTTCACTTCCAGGCTACTTCTAGTCTCTTCCCAAGCCTGGAAATAGAAGCCAAAATCCTAGGTCTCATCACCAGCTGCAACCTCTAAACTACTTCTGTCTTCATGGGCAGAATAATACCTACATCTCTTAAGCCCTTAGTCCACACTGCAAACCCTACATTCTTTGCAGAATGTCACCCAGAAAGACTCCTCTGTTTGCTTTAAAAGTACATAAACCCAAGGTTCCCCTGGTCGTGTGGTAGAGAGCAGCAGCTTTCTGCCCCTTGGTTTGCCTTGGAAGTATCCAGGGGAGACTCCTGAAGACAGGAAGAAGATTGACTTCTCAGTGAGAACGTACTCAGCTATCCTCTTTGGGCAACAGTTGGATAAATTAATTGCAGTTCAATGTTAATCTCTGCTGGGCTTCTGGTGATGCTGTTTCAACTCAATTCCTTATTTAAAAATAGTGATTTTTCCTTACAGGTGACTTCTCCTTTGCCTGTGTTCTACTTTCCTGTTCTTTACATCACATAAATATTTTTGCTGGTTTTCTCCTATCCATCACACTACATGTCACATGACTTTTACCAGGTCTTATCTATCCTTATCCTACCTTTTTCCATTTTCTTTTTAATTCTTTAAGTTCAGTCTGAATGCAATGTAAACACTCCTGCCTGAATTCAGGGTATCTGGATATTTGTCTTTTGTTTCCCCTGATGCTGCTTACTGCATGTTTCCTTTCCTCACCACTCCTGTGCAAAGCTCCAGATGGCATTAGCTGCATCTATTCTCTGAGGTGTAGGAGTTGTTTTCCATGTAGGTAATACCACATTCTGATTTCCTAGTTGGACAGATCCTGGTTATACTTGATTCTCAGTCTCTGTCCACTCCATGTTTTAATTTTCTCAGGAAAAAGTCCAAGTTGCCCGGGCAGAAAGACACATCTTAGAAACATCTCTGCTCTGGACACTCATAGGGCATAGGACCAGAGTCCATAGCATACAGCTCCATAGTGTAAACCAGGTTTTCCTGACAGTACCTAATCAATGATGAAAAAACCTCCACTTATTCAAATATCTGTATCATACCTTCTTACAATAACTTCAACCAGACATTGCATGTAAGAAGGGCTCAGCACCTCTAAACTTAAGATCATGTAGTTGTTGAGACAAGCAATGAGATAAGAGAAGGCTCCCAGAGGAAAAGTAGGTGTAAAGATGGAGCCTATAAACAGAGAGCAGGTCAGCGTTAGATTAGGTACAACAACAGGTCTCCTGATTGTCCCAACTAGTGTCCTCACCACAGACTGTATGACATTTCTCTCTCCTCACTCCCTTCTCATACCTCTCTCCATCTCTCCAAGCCACTCCTCTCCTTTTATTTTAAGAGCTGACTCTGCCATTTCCCATCTATAAGGTGACATATGAAAACTTTCTTAGAAAACAGTCATAAAAAGAAGAAGAAAATGAAAAAGAAAGACCCAATGGAGAGCAGAAAATTACAGTGTCTGGGCCATATTTACAATAATTATAATTATTATAAAGCACAATAGGGTGTAGAAACCCATAATTCTCCTGGTGCTTTCTGATTTTTTGATCTATGTTTAGAAAGCACATGTGAAAGAAATAGTCAGAAAAGGAATGCCATGAAGTCACTTTCCTCTCTGTGTTGTAAAAGCACTGGGGGGAATATTTGTGTCTGCGGGAACATGGGGATGAACAGCTTCAGAAACAAGCCCATCACTGCCCATCCCAGGGTGACGTACCACCTGCTAAAGTGAAAAACAAAGCCCTCTCACGACACCACTTCACAAGAGGCCCTCCTTTCTCTACCCCTGTCCATGTGTTATTTTTATAGGACCAGACATTTCTCCCACTCCTGATGCTTTGCTGACTCTTACCCCAATGTCCGACTCCACACTAGCATCCATGGTCCCCAGCCCACAGAAAGACAAACTTGGAGTTCCTCCTTCCTTACATGAACATATTGTTGTGATATCTAAAGATGTCCTGTTAACACCTGAGACAGTCTGACTAACATCTGCCCTATGGGACTCCTTCTTTCCTTATTCGTCTCCCACATGCTGAAGTACACAGGTAACACAAGTGGTTTATTTTGCTCACAGTATCATAGCCAGAGAAAGCAGCTTTGAAGAAGTGCCCTCATGTGTAAAACAGAAGGTAAGAAGGCTTGTGATGGTCCTTTGCTCCTGCTCCTCCAGCCCCATGGAGAGGGACCTCAGCATCCTGGTGGACAATAAGTTATCCATGGAACAAATGTTTATCTAGCCCACCAGAAAGCTCTTCTCACATCTCAGAGGAGCTTTCCCCATTTGGCAGCAAATTCTATTGCTCATTTCTGCATCTTCGCTCTTAAATCCCATGCAATCTCTTCAAAGAAAGGAACTTAAATCTTCGGATGTCTTTCATAAGGATAAAAGTTCATCTTCTTACCTAATCCTGCATGGCTGCTCACCTTGGAGCCAAACTAGTTCATTTTTCTCCTAGTCAGGGTGAAAATGTGAGATTTGTGTCTCCTAATAGACACAAATCCTCCTAATGAGAAAAATGTCTCTGCACAGTTCAGTTATGTCCACAGTAGTCTGTGTTGTTGGAGGTTCTGTGCTTCAGCATCCAGTGCAAACTGGATTAGTTTACCTCCACAGATCTCCCTACTCTTTCCTGACTGGGTTTAGGCTCTGCCCTCCATGCCCTGACTCTCAAACTCTGCTGTCTTGTTCTCCTAAGCAGCACATGTTCCAGCTGCTATGATATACACCAACACCTCCTCCAGGGCCACTTCACAGCCAGTAGCAAAAGTGGTATTTGATGTGCTTTGGAAGTGTCCACATTCCTTTCAGAGTTACCCAGAGAGCTTGAGACACCTTCTTAGGCTATTTGGCTGGAAGCAACCAGTAGACCATAACATGGCTATTGTTGTGCCAACAGATGCCAAGCTCTTTCTAACCAGCAACATGGATTAGAGGTATCTTCACTGGCATGAGGTTTCTTTCAAAAAAAAAAGGCCTTTAATTGCCTTTATTAAATGAATGGGTCCCAGTATCTGACTGTGAAAACTCACACTGTTATGTCCAGGAAACACGTCTAAGTAACAAGGCAATGCTTAGTGACATTTGATTAAATAGGTAGGAAACCAACAAGGACCAGCTGTGAAGGAAGAGATGGTCTGCAGGTTTGAACAGGAGTGAGTACACCTTGCTCTCAAGCATCAGTTGCATTTGCGGCTAGATATAGGGATCAGTTCTGTGCATTGCCTATGTATGTACATATATATATGTATGTTTGTGTGTATGCATTTGCTTTGAATGTCACATATTTTTGTCCAGAAAAGGGGGAGCGGGTCTGCAGCATGAACATTCATAACCAGAAGAGAATAATCCTTGCAGTATTTATGCCTATCTACAGAACTCCTCCCAACCCTGCAGTACAGGATCAGGTTCAGGTAGAAAGTCACGAGATTACCTCAAAAGTGGGGCATTTTACATGCCTTCCCCAGGCATCCCCTCTCCTCTGGTACAAGCATTGTGCAGGCACAGCAGAAAAGAAGGATGGAGAAACACAAGAGACACTGAAAGGAGGGCTTCTTCTCAACCTTTGCCCTTTCCTAAAGGGCAGGTGGAGATTTTTGCATGGTGCTTTCAGCAGCCAAGATGAGCTCTCTCACAAACTAAAGAGTTTTTCCTCAAAGTGGGCTGAGAGTCACACCTGTCCAGGTGTTCCTGCTCTCTCAAAAGACCAACTCCCACCCCACCTCAAATGAGATAGCCTGAAGTGGGGAGAGTGATCAGATAGATGTACATAGAGGTATCTCAGATATGCACCTGCCACTCAACCAGCGCCAGGGAGACGCCAGGGAAAGAAGAAAATATTTTCTTTCTCTAACATTTTTAGCGTGGATAACAGAGTTCAAGCAGAGCAGAGGAGCCCAGCAATAATGGCTTCTGTTGCCTTGAGCTATGCTGCTTAGTTGCATGAGACTGACTCATCTGATCAGGGAGAAAGGTGAAACACCTCACTGCTTGCCCCAGATGACTTTCTTCAATGAATAAAACTTGTGAGCAAAATGCCAGATGATCCCCAATGTGAGAAGTAGCTGCATGGGGCAAAAAGAGTCCCACTAATGTAATCCTGTGGGCAATAACACATGGTCATGTATGAACTGAAATGGTTTGCAGACCAGGATGAACCTGAAGCCCAGTAGCCGTTGCTGGTAGCACACCATTCCTAACTTACCTCCTCTTGCATTCAGGCTTCAGAGCTCTGGGGACCAGCAAGCAGATCCCAAGTAGTTGTTGCTATACAGAGGAAACTGTCTGCTGAAACAGCTGAAATAAGGATCTTTCTTTCACTCAGTGTCTCACAGTTCAGGGCCATTTTTTTCACCCCAGCTCTTTCCCTTCTTTGCAAGACCTTGGCTTACTGTTTAAAGAACTTGTAATCGCCATAAGATATAAAGTGTTGTGCTAAGATGTATAACTAAAGATCTTGATATACCCCAAATAATTATGGGTAGCAGAATAAAACAACTCTGCAGGAAGGTCCCTAGCCTGTACTGTTCTCTTTGTGTGCCCTGTCACTCAAACCCCTCAACTCTGCAGCAAAACCATATGATACAGGGTATATGTATCTTGGTGAGGCTGAGATCAGGGCAGGGCTGAGGGGTCTCTCAGATCTACAAAAATGTGTTCCACAGCATACAGAGGAGATAGTCTGGTTTAATTTTACTTTGGAGTCCTGCTCAAGTCAAGGCCTTGGGGGAGTGTGGGAGGGTTGGTGCCAGTCCGGCCCATTTACCCCATGGCAAATTCCATTAGTCAGGGACAGAGGATAGTGGGAGCAGTGCCCTGTGCAGAGCCTGACCCATGGTCTCTTCTCTCCAGTGACTGATCCAGCATCAGACACCACAGCCTTGGAGAGGTGTCCCCAGATTAGCAATAGATGTGGTAGACTCTCTGTGCAAGGGGATCCCACTGCAGGTACACAGGAATGGCTCACCACATGACTTCAATGGCTTCGCATTTATCCCTGGCATGAGTCACAACACCTGCCTGCCCCTGGCTCCAGAGCCACATACCCCACATTTGCATATGTGTCACCACCCACTGCAGACAGTGCCCCAAACACCCCATCTGCTCTCAGGGCCTGACAGTTGGCCAGGGCTTGGCTCCCCATCCTCCTGCCGAGACCTCCAGCCAGGCCAGGCATCCTCTGCTGAGCTGTGGCTTGTGCCAGGAGAGGAAAGTGCCCTCTTACAGGCTGTGGGCAAAGGCTGGGCTGGAGGGTGCCTGGCCCTGGGATGGAGCTGGTATGATGCTGTACCAGAGCCCTGCCATAGAGGCAATGTATAGCCATAGTGCAAGCGCTATGAAAACTGGCTTCACATCCTGCTGCTACGACTCACCTGACACATGGCTCTGGACAAGCCATTTTGCCACTTCCTTCTTTCTGTCTCCCTCCCTATCTGTCTTGTCTAATTAGGTAAAAGCTTTCCAGGGTAGAGATAGCCTTCTTCTGGGAGCACTTCTAGACACAATTAACACCCAAGCAGAGCAAGCCCGCTGGATATGATGGTGTCAGCAGGAGCAGGCATCCCTGACGCAAACTTTTATCTTGCCTCAATTAGCAGGCAGCAAAATCTCAGACCTTCTGTGGTTTGGTTGGAAAGCCAAGGCTCTCCCCTGGAGAACCAGTCCCCAGCTGCAGTGGCTTCCTCGCCTAGAGCTTAGCCTGTCTCACAGGTAGAGACACACAGGCAGTGGGGAGAGAGTGACCCTGGCATGGTTATTACAAGGGCTTGGGGCTGTTCGCCTGCGTCATGGTGGAGATAACATCAGCCTACTGAAGACAGCCTGGGAGCAGACTAATTGCTCCTGCAGGAAAAAGAAAACCTAGGCCCCAGGACCTGCTCTGGTTCTCAGCTAATTACTGGGCAGTTGCACTGCTGAGGAGGGATGTTGTGGGCAGCCAGCACAGAGATGAGCTCCGTTTAAACTCCATGAGGATGAATGGAGCAGGTCTTAGAAGAGTCTCGGTTCTCTGTCTCCTGCTTCTCCCTTGGGAGGTAGCTCCAGGTTGGGGTCCTTCAAGGATGGTGGTCACCCTCTCAGAAGAAAAGGGTGAGTGCTCTGTTGAGGGTCAAAGGAGAGTAGAGAGGAGGGATATGATGGCTGATAGGAGTTTAAATGGGGGCACTGCAAGGGATGCAAAAGCACACAAGGTCTCCCTCAGTCCTTTACTATCCTCCTTATGATGTCATTGCTGTTTACCAGTAGATTTGAAGATATTAAGACAAGAATGTCATGAGACTAGCACAGCTGCAGACATTGCTAACCTCAAATGCAATCACCACGGACAGCACTGCAGAATGGCAAACCCGAGGTGTGTGGACATACCAAACCCAGACTCCTCACTAAAAATCCACATGCTCGGGATGTTTCCGACATGGTTTATAAATAACACATTGGCCTTAAATATTCGGAAACCCACAGTTATGAACTCTAGGATACAGGCCAGATAAAATAAGTGAACATTTTGAGACAATATAGGTCTATGCATATGAGAGCTGTGTACTAAAAGTAGTAGAGGCAACAAATGTAGTGTTCTTCATCTGCCTGTTGGACATGCAAGGAATAAAGTATCTGTCAGGTAGTGTCCCTGCTAAGATTGAAACTGGATCTGTCTTGAGCATGTGAGTTCTGTGCATCTTCCCTTCTTCTCCTCCTGCCTAGCATCTTCTCCCTGCTCTGAACAGCCCAACAGCTTGGCTCACAACCCTGGCGAGAAGAACAACATAACCGATCTACACTGACCAGGACCCACGCAGTCCTGACAATTTCAGGACAGTGATCCAAGCTTTGTGGAGCTTGTGAGGCAGTGAGAGCTCAAGCAGTCTTCCCAGCAAGCCCTTGAGTTCATTCATAAAACAGGAGCTCAGATCCTTGAGAACCCACACACTCACCAAAAGGAGCCTGGAAATGATCTGAGGGAAAGCACAGATGGAAATCATTGTCATCAGGGAGGCCAAGAGCTTTGCAGGAAGCACGAAAGGATCAGATGTTTCAGTGGATAAAAAAGAACTTCCACTGCTACATGAGATAGAGTAAAAGTTTAAGAGATCTAAGCCCTCTTGCTCCAGGACACAAGCCAGCCCTGACTGACACTGACAGGGATTAAGACAGACACATATGAGTAGATTGTCTCATAATTACCTGCAGCCACATTTCCTGCCCCTCTTCCCTGCAGTGTCTAGCACTAGCCTCATCCCAGATGCAGCTCTGAGTTAGACCACTGGGAAACTGACAGAAGTGGAAGGAGGCTCTGTGGAGGGGAGACAAGAAGACAAACTGAGATACCTCAACTGTGGTAGAATGTGCTCATTCCCCACTTGCTCTCCCACTTATCCCCACCTTCTCCCCTGTCACTTCTGTTGAGGAAAGCCTCAACAGCCTTGCCTAAGCAAATCTCTGATGACAGAACAGCCTGCTTTGAATATTTAGGTAGGCAAGGGAAACAATTCATTTTAAGACCATCTGTCCTGTCCAAACAAGATCAGTCTTTCCCAAACAGAGCTAACTCTATGCAATGGCAACAGTAAGCAACATGATATTAAACAATAATAAATCAAAGCTGACATCATTTGGAGCATGTCTGGACCCTCCCCTGTGGGGTTATCACTCTTCTGTGTGTCAACAAAGGGAAGAGAAAAGCAGAAAGAAACCTAATCTGAATCAGATAAAAGGCACTGGGCCTAGAATGGTATTTCTAAGAGAAGACCCTTCCTAAAGACTTGCTGTGGGCACCATGAGGGTGGTAGACAAGGGCACAGGGAGGAAGGACGGGGTAGGATGACCTATCTCCTTTGTGGTGGATAATTGTCTAGAACAGCAAAGCCACCCTCAGCACAGAGGGCTGGGACCATCCATCCCTGCTGCAGCACACAGCACACCTTCCAGAGCCCCTGCCTCTGCAGAGAGCTCCCTTCTCCCAAACTGCAAGAGGGCTGAGCACAAGAGCTCAGACACTTATTGGGAGCAGCAGGACAGAAGGGGATAACTCGCAGTTGATCTGGACTGGTGCTTGTTGTGGGAGTTTGACAGTGATGTATCTGGCCAAAAGAGCAGTCCAAAATCATGAGACTGGCTTGGAGAGACATCCTTGAGCCAGCTTAAACTAGCTGGACACTAATGGGCAGCAGCAGACAGCCAAGCTTGGCCTAGGAGGGGTCTGCAATTCAGACATCTTGGTGACATATCACTACTGGTACCCATGCTAACAAGCAGCAAACTAGCTTAAAACTCAGATTAAAACCCAAGCTCATTAGGGAGTGTTTACCAAGCCTCGATCCCACCTCTGGAATGCAATTCAGACATACCCAAGGGATGACTGGATTTAGCTATCTCCTTGTAAAATACTAATGGGGAGTCTGACTAGGTCAGTCCTAGAGCTGTATACTAAGGACTTCAGGGTAAACCTCATAATTTGTTGTCTTTAATGAAAGCAGAAAAATGTAGCCATTTTCCCAGTGATGTACCAGCAAGGGACACCAGTGTCAGGGAGGTGTGCTGAACACACGCTTTCTGCTCATATCTCTACTCTGCACACCCTAGGGCATGGTATTTATACCCACACATATAGATGTCTCCTCTCTCTCTAGTTTGGTGCTTTCTTGAAAGGCATGTCCAAGAAACCAACCAGCAAGCCAGGGGAGGTTGGCAGGTGGAAGGTGTTCATAGAGCACAGATTCACCCTAAAAGCTGAGGGCATCTCCCAGGTACAGATCTACAACTACGCTATGGATGCTGTCAGCCCAGCACAGGGTTGTACACAGTGCACAAGGGCAGTGCCATCCTTCCGCTATTTCAGCCTTTAAAGAAGATTGCAGTCACTAGGGTGGATGGTTCTGAGAAAAATGGAGTCCAAGGTAGTGGCTGAAAAATGAGCTTTGGATCATGTCACTGACAAGCACATCAGGCTGGACAGAGTGATTGGGGCCCTAGGACTAGGCTGGTGGGGGCCATGGGGCAGGAGAGAGGGGTAGAGGCAGAGCCATGAGGCCTGGGACCAGGCTTGGGGGGAATTTAAAGGGTGTTGAAGTGACAGGTTAGGGAATTATCTCTGTTACTTTGTTCTCCCATTTCCCTTTCCCCTACTCAAATGCACGCCATTATAATGACTAGCTTCCAGTGATGTTAGAAGCTCTTCAGGACAGGGACTAATTCTCCAGCAACGCTGTGCAGCTCCAACAAACAGAGATTATGATATACAGTACTTCTCTCTCCACCACCATCACTGCAGAAACTGAGACACGCACATGGGAAAAGAGATGGTTTACAGAAAAGAGAATAAATAAGGTGCTTGATCTTCTTCCTTTCAGTTTTAATGGGCTTCTTGTAGGTGTGCCACTGCTAATGAGTGTTGAGTCATGCTGGCCAGAGCTTTCTCTTGCACAATCTCTCCCTGCCTCTCTAGGTTGCTCTGTATCTGCCCTCTGATAGTGCTATACCTGATGACTAGGGCAAGCACCACTGCCAGCAGCAGGTATTACACAGTATTTGCTGAGCTTTACCAGAACGGGACCTGATTGTTTCACTTTGGTAGCTGTTTGCTCTGCCAGCTCACTGTTTGCTCGGCCATTCCTCCCCACCACCCCTCCAAAACCCTCTGCAGCCTCTCTTGCTGCGTTCACAGTGGTGAAGGGTGAAGCACCCCCAGGGTGTAGCCCAGCAGCCCAGTGTGCACCCCAGCAGCAGCCAGCACCAGGGCCACGCTGCTCACCTCTGACATCACCCACACCCCACCCCAGCTCACCAGCACCCACAGCCCCACACCCTGCCCCTGAGCGCAGGAAGAAGTCACCCACCCACCACCCAAGCTGCACTTCCAGAGCCAAACACTGAGGTTGCAGGTGAAACTAGCTCTTTCCCACTGTCTCAGACCCTTTTCCATGCAGACCCCTCATGGTATCCCACCATCCCCCTTCAGCCCCACATGAGCGTAGACTAACCCTAGCAGAGAACACATCAGCTTGATGCAGGGATCCCTCACACCCCAGCCAGGTAGAAACAGTCAGGAGCTTCAGCATAACATGACTAGCCCTCATTTTCCTCTTCCTTCCTATTTTTCTTCCATAGTGCTGGCTGAGGAGTTGGATGTGGCAGACAGAATCCAGGCACCCTGTGCAGAGGCATCAATCCCATCAGGACTTTCCTGACAGTCTATGCACAGGGGAACACATCTCAAGATGGTGAACCTTCCATACCAGGTCTGTGAGTCCAAAGACACTGTATAAGTAGGCAGCATTCCCTTGCTGATTCAGCTAAATGTACTGGCACATCAAAGGGGAAAAGCTGAAGTATTTTTACTGACTCACATAGGTCCAGAGATCCTGTTAGATCTGTCACAGGCTATGAGAGCGGGAAGAGCCTGTCTCTTACTCTCAGTGCCATGGGATTGCAATGGCCAGGAGAGGAAATCCCCTGTGGGATTTGGATACTGTCTAATGCACCAAGAAGAGCAGAGACCTTCCACCTTGCAACTGGTGCAGGCTGCAGGGCTGCACGGTGCTGCAACTTACACCAGTTTAGACTCATCTCTGAATCCGGCCTTCAGTCTCTGAGTGGCTCCACATGCCAGGGCACAGTGTCCCAGCATTAAAAATACCAAGGCTGACAGATAGTGTTTATTAATAGCACGAGTGGTGTTTATTGCTGAGCAACAGTCAGCAGCTCGGAGGTTACTGCTGTTACAAGCCAAGGTCTGAGAGTGTTGCCACATTGCTTCATTCTCAGGGGAGAGGGACTCCATCTTTGGAGACAGAAGCTGTGGGGATGGGGGGTGAGGTGTGTACTCAGCTGCCTCTGGGACCTGCTGTGCACAGGGGAGGGGATTACAAGTAGAGCATCCTGACTTGAGGCACAGGGCAGCCCCCATGGACTGAGGGACCCCAGCTCCCCAGGGTGACCTGTGTAACCCAGCACAGCTTGTGCAAATGGGTGCAGATGAGGCAGCACTGAGCATCTGCTTTCTTCCTATTGCCTGCACTCAGCTGCATTGGAGACAACGTCCCCTACCCACAAAGAGTCCTGGTATTCTGGAGTCTTGCTCAGAGCTACATGTGCCCCAGCTCTGCCCCTACCCATTGTTCCTGCCCCATGGTCCCTGAAAGACTCTGGTCACCAAGCTGCTGTTTAGGAAGATGTCAGTTTTAGCATCCATGTTTCATAGAGAAAGAAATTGAGGTGTAGAAGTGAAATGATCCACCAAGACTAATCTTCTGCCTGCGTTCCAGACATCTCCACAGATCTGGCGACTACGTTTCAGTGATCCAGAAGAAATGATGAAGGATGGGACTTTGCTGGGTGTTCTGCAGAGAACTATCCATCTGACTTCTCTGAAGAGCTCTGAAACACCCCTGGAAGAGGGGAAGGGTTTCAGAGACTGAAAAAAATTGAATCTTAATAAGCCATTGTCATAGCTCAGGCTCACAGTTCATACTATGGAGGTGGAGGCCAAGTTCAGCTCTCAGAAGACATTTCTTTCCAGTCCTTGATCTCACCCTCTCAGCACACATTGTGCAACGCTTTGCACTCTCCAGCTTTCTCTCCTCCAGAGCCATGCTCTCTAGCTTTTACCAACTTACAGTTAAGACACTACAGCACTGGAATGCTAAAAGCAGCATCCCACTTTGCCCTGTTTCCCCTAATTTTTTCCCCCTTCTCTGTCATCACATGCAACGTGGAAGGGGTCTCCTAGAGAATGTTACCCCTGGATTATCTCTTTGCATATTGCTTCAAGGGAAGACAGTTGCAGCTGGGAAGCTACTCCATCCTGCCCACACAGACCCTGCACACCTGGAGATAACACTACATGACTGATGGGTGCTTGTCTTAAGGTGTGACTTTCCTTTGGAGCCATGCAGAGAGGAGCAAAGACTCGGAGACAGGCTGCAAAGTAAGCAAAGGCCATGCTTTGCACAGCATGAAAAACTTCAGCTCTCTACTCGCTGCCCACTATCGTGGAATCTCTGAGTACTTGACAGAGGCTACCAATTAATTCTTCTTTAACTCCTTGTCATTAATTCACTTACAGATCATCCCCCAGGGTAGCTCAGCATTGTTATCACCTCTGTGCAGTTGTCACCACTAACAGATGAGGAAACTGAGGCACAGACTAGAGTAGTGATTGACATTGCCCTAATTAGCAAGCAAGACACAGGGCTGGGAAGAGGATATGGGTATCCCAGCTCTGGCGCAGCACCAAGGTACAGGATCACCTGTACTGCATAACCCTGTAAGCTCTAGCAAGTTTCTTTTATACTAACTATAAACACAGGATTTGGCAAAAAGTATTCCATAAAGACAACAGCTTTGGTTTGTCTTTGATAAGAAAATCATCTCCAAAACTCCCTTTATTCTCTGTAGTATCCTTGAAGAAGGTTTCCTGCCATTACTCTGCCTTCCATCTTTACCCACACCCCTTCACCCTCAGAGAGTTAAGAGACCAGTCACCCAGTGCTAGCTAGCACCCTGGAATTGAAGGATCCACTGTTTTCTGCTGCAGGGCTTGGTCTACTTGACCGCCTAGGCTGGGAAAGCCAAGGACCTGTCTCAGAAGTACCCGCAGACCAGTTTTTGTCACTAACGTGTTCCATGCAATTTATCATCTGAACAAGAAAATTAAGAGTCTCTGGATGCATCAAAGCCTGTGTATACAGGAAGTTCTGAGTGGAGAAGCCAAACAAGCACACGGACCTCCTGTGCACCCAGCGTAGCAAAAGCAAGGTACCTCCTCTCCTCCCTCAAGGACCCCAGTTTGGGTCAGGAAGCCGGGCCATGGATGTTTAGTCTGGAATGGTCTGCGGGACACGATTTGGTGGTGTTCCCGTGATATTTCACACAATAAGCTTAGAGAGGACAATGTAGTTGCTTTGTGAGACATGGTGATGCTGTGTCTTGTGACACAGCCTATTAGCAGATTGGCTAATGCTGGGTGTGCAGCTGCTTTCTGTCATGGGAAAGGCTGAAAACAGCCAGAATATACCTGTGAATCCTCCCTTTAATTACTTAGAGCAAAACACACTGTGCTCCCCGTTTTCCCGTGTCTGAGTACCCTGCACACACATGAAAAGAACAGTCAATAGCCAGAACAAAAAATCTCCTTTTATGCCTTACTAAAATTCTGCTCAGTAAACAGGATTATGCTTGAAATAGGCTGTGATAGAGATACAAGGAAAGACAGACATATGTCCATGTTTCTTTTCATGAAGATGACTTGTTAAACAACTGAAAGGATTTTGTTACCTCTGTTTAACCCCAGCTGCCTCTACACATCCTATTTAAAAAATTTTGCCTCTTTATAAAGGTCCGTCTGGCAGCCCTCCATCACTGCCTAATTTTGCTGGAGTGGGGATGTGAAACAGCCCGATGAGGGAACATAACGTTTTTCCCTTAATTTTGCCTTCTTGCTGAGGGTGGTTTGGTGATAACAAGGACGCCAGCAGTGAACTTCCTGTGAACTGATGGTAACTGCCCTTCTCCCGGAGTGAGGAGACAATATCCAAGGGCTGTGGATGGAAAAATGAGGTAGTCAGCTAATAAAGAAAATTAACCCGGTGGACATGATTTGCCTGCATTCTCCAAAGCTGGAGTTCTTTTATGAAGCTGGCTGCAGAAAGCTCTTGAGGATAACAACTAATCCCTGGATAAGGGTCAAAGTTCTTTCTGGGCATTAAAACTCGGTGATGTGATTAAAAAAAAAGTGAAAACTCACTGGTCAGAGAAGAGCCTCCAATGAGGAAGCCGCAGGATGCCGGTACTCTGTTTGCCACTGAATGATCCCAGGACACTGAGGAAGAGGAGCTAATGGGTTTGGCTCATGGAGCTCAGATGTCTGAGGAGCCTGAAAAACGTGCAAAGATACTTTGGAGTGAAGCAGTGCAACAGCCCTCTGAAACAGCCCCTGGATAGATGCAAAGTGACGTACCCTGGCACAGAAGAGCCAAAACTTCACCTCTTCACCAAGAGATCTTGAAAGTCCCCTCTGGAAAAAAATATTTAGCAGTTGCTGTGGATACCTCTGATTGGATGCCTGGGTTTTGTGCACATTTACAACCCAAAAGGCAAACAGGGCTCAAGTGACTTAAAACCAGGAGAGAAACTGTAAAATTGTCCACACTGAGACAAGGACGTATATACAATTCCCTTCCAGGATTAGGAAAGGTCTGAGATTGACAACACCAGAAGATGGGGAAACTGGATTAAAAATAGGGTGGAACCTGAACATAAAGGGATATGTCAAGAGCCTGGAAAGCAGAGTCTGAAGCGTGCCCAACGGGACTCACTGGCAAGATTTAGGGCTAGGAAGGAAAGTCATTACTGGCAAATCACCCACCCAGCTGAAACCCATGGCAGTTTGAAAACTAATGCAAAGTGGGGACATTTGTCTTCTGGACCTTTGGAGTACACTTGGGTCATTTTGGATTTTATTTATTTCACAGGTATGAAGGATTGCAAGATTTTTGGTTTGACTAAGAGCAGATAGTCTTGCACACCACACAGCTCTTGTGCTGGTGTAAGTAGCACAAGATTTTCAGTGTTGGCCATCCTGGGCTCTAGCAGCTGCCACTTTGCCTTTATGGTCACCCTACAGAAAGGGGAGATCCCAGGGAGTTAATAGCCATGGAGGCATCTCACGACTGCCCTTTCTGCAGCAGGGCTCTCTGTAGCATGGGTAGGCTGAGGGGCTGCCCTGCAAAGGCTCCCCGGGTGCTGGTGAAGCTGGCAGCTCAGGCACTTCTGCAAACCTTAACCATGAGTTTTCCATCACTCAAAGCAACTCACACCAGCAAGAGATGTGTCCATGGGAATGCAGGAGGTTTCGTAACTGGGAGGGTTCCCTGCACCTGGGGCTGCCAGATAATGTCAGGCCTGCCCCACCCCTCTCCTGAGACACAGCCAGCCTATACCTCCTCATACTTCCACCTCACAGGGCATTTGATACCTTCTTCCCTCATCTCCCTTGCACTGTCCCCTACCTCTCCCAGCCAGCAAAGCCCCTCCTAAGCTATGCCTTGCCATTTTTCCACCCCTCCACCTCCTGTCCCCTTCCCAAAGAGAGATGGAAGGAGGTGCTCTTGGTCTCAAAATATATGCTGAAGCTCTCTCTCAAATGATGGAGACGAGCAGGGAAACATGACTGCATCTGGGACTGGGTGATGAGGGTACAATTACCTATCTGTCTTTGTAGAGAATACACAGAGATCCCTAACCCTTTCAGCAAGATGGGAAGCCTTCTACTAACCGGCAATAAAATAATAAGGCGTGAATGGCACTTGATTGTCTGCCAAGGGTGCCAAAAGAGGAGGATGAGATTTGTCTTATGAATGGAGAAATCGAGTCAGGGAGGGAAAGGAGAGCATTAGTGGACCAGCTGGAAACCAAACCCAGCTCCCTCACTTCCCACACCTCTGCTCTGCTCTGCAGACCAGGACCCGCTGACTCCCACAGTTCTTCCAGCTGCGCTGGCAATTCCCATCTGATAATGACGGAGAAATACAGCTCACCAGATGATTGAACACAGCTACGTGCAGGGCCGCACCTGCACCCACACTGTGGGACACCACCACCCTCACCCCAGCACTGGAAGCCACAGCACCTTCCTGATTCAGCAGCACCAAGGAGAAGGTTCCCCTGTAAACTCCCCAAGCTGGCACCCCCAGCAGAAGTGATTGCGAATTCCAATGCAAGCTGAGAAATCCTCCAAAAGGATTTGGAAAGATTAGAAATGAGCAGGAAACAAAATGAGATTTAACTTGGGAAAAGAGAAGCTAATGTATCTGGGGCAAAGCTGATTTGCAGTGGGAGGGGACATTGTGGAAAGCAGAACTGCCAGAAGAGGTTGAGAAGGAAAAACCACGGAGACACGCATCCAGAGAGACACACAAGGGGATATGTTCAAAGCCACCAGCCTGTTTCCTCTTTTGTGGTTCTGGAGAGATCCACCTCTGAGTGTGTTCAGCAATAGACACCTTCTGAGGTAAAAGGAATATTATTGTTATGTATGAAATGTGTCAGGAGATGACGAACAGGAATTATCAAGGGCAGAGCTCAGTGAGCTGATGCCAGGGGCTTTGAAGAACAATTTTGTGTCACTGGCCAAGAAACATCCACAGAGGAGACATGATGAAGCATCTGAGTGATCTATGTCAGAGAGGAAGGGAACACATCTATGGGCACATCTGCAAACTTAGAACAATAGGGTGAAATTTAGGTAGAGGAAACAGAGGCTAAAGAGCAGGACGGAATCCAGGGAGTGCAACAAGTTAGACTGTGGGGTACGACCTGGACAAAGATAGATATGTTCAGAACAGCAGCACATTTGCAAACAGTTGACAAGACAACCTAAACCCAGAAATTGTTCCTCTTGGGATGTCTCTGAGTTCGTGACTGGTCCCAGCAATGCAGCAGGGGTGTGGATCGCACTCAGTCTCACAATGTGACTCACAAATGTCACAGGCTCTTGCACTGTACATCCAGCAACCCCAGTGGAGACTGGTACAGAGGGCAGTGCCACTCCCTGACTCATCAGCACCTCCTCTGGCAGCTCAGCCAGTTCTCCTAGGTGCTGTGTATTGACTAGGTCTACACAGCACAATCACAACACAGAATTCTGGCAAGCCAATACTGCAAGTAAGAAATTGGCCCTAAGCCTCAAGACCAGCCACAGATTAGTCACCAAATAGCTCAGGATGATCCTATGACTCATGATTTATGGTGCCTATGGAGAATAGAACTAATCTGATCTAGTGCTGTTGACCCCCCCCACCACCACCCCCTTCACTGTACTTCCAGTGGTCAGATACATCAAAATAAGTAGGAGTCTGCTCCTTATTTCCCAGGATCAACAACACCTTAGAAGAAACATGATCTGCTCAGGAGTCATCAAGATGCTTCTCCCAGATGTGAGGTCCTTGCAATGCAAACAAAAGCAAAAACAAAATGCTTGAACATTCTGGCAAGCTGCCCAACATAAGGAAGGGAACTTGGAGGAGGAATGAGCCAGTTCAAGCTGGGAAGAAAAAAAAGTAGAGCTGATTGACAGCAAGTTGCATTTACAGAAGTTAGTACCTTCACTGGCCTCATAGCAGCCAACTGAGGGGTTTCTTTGAAAGGAATGAGTCCACCATAAAACTCTGTTGGCTCTTCTGCTTCTGCACTTGTCTAGTCAGAGCTGAGCACAGTCAGGAAGGGCAGAGAGGGGTGCTGCTGGGATCTCAGATTCTAGAGAAGATGCCTGTGACACTAACACACCCTCTCCGAGTATCAATATGTTTGTGGCATAGGCTGCCTCCAGTGCCAGCAGGTTCTCTCTAGGTGAGAAGGAGAGGAAAGAGAGGAAGTGAGATGGCAGTTTGTATGCCTATCCAAAGTGTACACCATGGCTCAGGTAGGAATTACGGGAAAGATGAAGGTGAAGAGCTCTGGTCAGTTCAGTCAGGTCACATTTCTGGCCTTAAAATCTCTGAAGTGATGGAACTTGAATTATTTGCTTAAACTGATCATTGTACTCATCCGGCACAAAGGCCCAAGGGCTTTTGTGACACATGCCCTTCCTTCACACCATCCAGAGCCAAAGCTTTTCACCTCCAAGGCACCACACAGGTTGGGAGCAAGACATCCTGACCAGCATCCCAGATGATTTTGGCATTACACAGGGAGTGCTTAGCAGGAATTGCCACTCATTGGTGGTCCTGGCAGGGCACTCAGCAGAGCCAGATACCTTTCCCAGCCCAGGTCACACCACACAACATGCTCTAAGCATGGAGCACACTAACAGGTCCCAGAATAGCTGGCCAAGGACGTGTCAAAGTAACCCCCTAGCTGAACTCCTGCTGTGCTGGCTTCAGGCTTGCAGAACGCCTTCTGTCTGCTGTCTGCAACAGGCTTGGCCAGGAGATGGGCAGCACAAGGTTGGCAGCAGAGGTACCTGGATGCTAAATGTGATTAGAAGCCTACTGCAGCCATGATGCTAAGGAGATGCTTGGGCACTCTGAGGTTAGGGAGGGATTTGGCTTATTTTTCACCCGAAAAGAAGTGTCTGGGACATCTGAAAGACTGAGGTAAAAATTAAAAGTGCAAACCATCATGATAGCTCCGTATCACAGTGTCCAGATACAGCCCAGAAGTGCACATACTTCCTAATGTATCCCTCAGCTGTGAACATGCAGCATCACCCACCTGGATGCATGAAGACAACTCAGGCAGCACATTGAAAGAAATCCTCATGAGAAGGTTTTCTGGCCTTGGGAGTCCATCCTTGGGCCAGTAAACAGGTGGCACATGCATAACCAGCCCATTTGCCTTTATAAACCTGTAACCTCCTCACACAGATGGCAAGCTGCACATCTAGGAGATGTTTTGTGACCCTCTCCCTGATGTGGGCAGCCAGGAAACCACTGACACTTATGGAGGGACCTGACCCTTGTCCCCTCCATGATGCAAAGCCCCCAGGGTCCTCCCAGCTTCCCTTTGGGAAGGGAGAACCTTGCCAAAGCTGTGGTCAGGAGCTGTTTGCATTCCTTTCACACCCTCCTTCATTGCTGGTGCAGGGGATATCACCTCCCTGCTCTTATCCACAGCTCACCACCTCATATGAGATATGGGATACTTGGCTGGAGGTCCAGGCACAAGTTCCTGGTGCCTCTGGGGTGGCCAGCACCTCAGCTGCCCCAGTGTGCTGCAGGGTGCTGGGTGGCACAGCAGGAACCAGCAGCTGCCTGTGGGGTGGCACAGTCCCTCTGGGGCCACATTGGCCTGGCCCCAAATGGGGTGCTGGGAGCAAGCATGGTGCTTGCATGGAGACTGGGACTGCCGACCTTGTGCTGGATGATAGGGACTAGCCTTAAATTTCAGGCATCCCAAGCACAGAGAGGCTGCCCGCACACTCACCACGTGGTATGGGATAAAAATACCTCTTTCTCACTCCTAAAGCTCCCATGACACTATGGTGGAGGATATGGCCTGTGGCATAGATTTCCTTTGGGCTTCCAAGGTCTTTTGTGGGACCACACTGAAGGATGGAAGTTTTACTGGCATTTCTGACATAGGCGATGGAGGCAGTGGTGGAACCCAAGCAAAACTTGTCTGACTTACAGACCTGATCAACAACATAAGACATCAGCAACAAGGAGTTAAACCAGCCAGCAGATACTGAACAACAAAGGCAAAAGGGTTTTCCAACAAAAAAAGCACCTTTTTTTTCCATGGCCAGTGGAGTTTCCTCTTGTGTCTGCCCAGAACACCCTTTTCTGCCTTTCATGGTGCCTCAGCTCTTTGAATCCCACAGAATAAATGAAGTAGGCATGAGGACAGCACCAGCCAGCTGCCTGAAGACAGCAATTTGATTAGCTGGCCACCAAAATGTGGACGTGACCAGAAGCCTTTCAGGGAAAGTTCTGTTCAGGATGAAAGGCTGTGTGCTGAGATCAGAGTGCCAGCCTGCAAACCTGGCCATGCTCCATGTGTCGTCACCTCACCTAGGGATGGGGTACAGCTGAACCAGGTGCAAACCCTCTGTAGGGTGAGGGGCAGCCACGCTCCTAAGTCCCAGCAACCTTCAGGACCAGGGCTCTCACTTGCATACAGCCTCTCCAGCCAGGCTGAGTTCCCCTCCAACACTGAGCTGAGATCACTCTCTTCACGAGAGATGACAGCCCAGGTATATCCACCCTGAAGGATAAAGGAGAAGAGCTGGACTGCTTCCAGGGCCCCAGGTACTGCATTCAGAGCTGGCTTGGGTAGGTTCTTCCTGTAGTGGTTTGAGGCATCTGCCTTGGCTTCGCTGCAGGGAATCCTGAAAGCAAATCCTTTAAGTGGATAAAGCTGTCCCAGCTGAAATGTGCCATCTAGCCAGGTGTAGCCACTGTCTCATGAAGTAGATGGCTACCAGGTCACCTGGCTCTGCAGATATCCCACTTCTCCAGAGACTTCAGAGGCAGGAAAAGAGAGGGATGCAACATGCTCTTGTTCTCCAGGCACAGGAGTGGTCAGTCCAGCTCACCATCAGCAGGCAGTGTTTGATACATTGCAACTGACAGTAGGGAGCTGATGCATCATGCATCCAGAAAGGAGGCCTGGGTTCCCTAGTGCTGAGATTTCACATCCAGCTCAGCCTAGGGGAGCAACACTGACCTGCCAGTTTCAATCTTTTCAATTTGATGACTTCTAAACATTTCCCAAGTCACATAGAGACAGTAAAGGTCTACTGAGGAGAGGCTTACTGTCTTTTTCACCTTGAACAGCTATCTGCAAAACAGCCCATAGAGCCTCACACAGAAGCCAGTGGTGAATACACAAGGGAAACACCCTGGGTTCCTCATGCAGCAGCATCCACAGATGGCCCCCATTCACCTTCCTTCTCAAGTCACTGCTGCACTCCACAAGATGGTACTGAACAAGAAGAACCAGAGCCTCCTGAAGTACTCATTCTCTTTCCTCCACTTTTGCCTTCTGCAGAGGCTGTGACTGCAGATCCTCCTGTTGAGCTAATTTTGCCCTGAATAAAAGCCAGATCCTTTACCTTCACAAGAACAGGACCGAGGCAGCTGTGAACTCAGCAGTCTGTATTAACCCAGGTGAGTTGTGTCCCAGACTTCCAGAAACATCCTGTATGCTCCTTTCCAGTGTGGCCAGACGAATGACACGTGATACACTCACCTCCATGGCTGAAGAAATGGCACCACTTCCAAAGAGCTTTTTTTCTCAAAGACCCCGAAGTACATCACAAAAGGTGCAACATATCAAGATCCCTCACGGTATGATGAGCAGAGTCAGAACTGAACAGTTCTTTGTTCAACATCATCCAGGATGGTGAGGTCTTGCTGAGCTATCTCTGGCAGGTCACATACACGCCACTCCCAACTGTAATCGCCAAGTCCATTACCAGTGAAGGGCAGGCTCAGAGTGTTCTTTCCATCTTGGATTATAAACTCCACTGGGATCACATCTACTCATGCCTGTACAGCACCCAGCAAAAGGGGCTTGGCTCCTGACAAGACAGAGGCAGGGTTGGGACCATCACCTTGGTCCTTGGTATCAGAGGCTGGGAAGGAACCCACAAGTCCTGCCCCCTCATTCCTGCCAATCAGACCACCCTCTTCTCACCGAGCAGGGAACTCAGACTGAGCTCCACACGAGAATTCTGGTGCCTGCCTACCTCCCATTCATTTCAACAGGCTTTAGGTACTTAAGATGCTTTAGAGGCTCTGGGCCCAAATCCAAAAGTCCGACTGGCAGGTTGCTGGTGCCCTGTAGCCTCCAGAGGCAATACTGGAGGGTCTGTTACACAACAGAAGAAAACCATGATGCAAGGCAGAAGGAGAAGGCAAAGGAAATCAAGGTCAGAATTAAATTCTTTAATACAAAAAAAAGTTTGTTGTCGTTGTCTGTTTTTTTAAGATATATCTGTAAATTCTTTGTTTAAAAATAAATATGTACTAAGGAATATCTTGAAAAAATTCACTAGACACAATATGTAGTGTTAATATCTTTTTTCCCCGCAATTATTACAGATAAACAGTAGCACCAATAAATAAAATGATAACAAATATT